>CAJNSZ010000030.1:972882-1044298 GCA_905329745.1 Rotaria sp. Silwood2 | reverse complement strand
TTTTCTTCAAACCATTTTTGAAGTTCTACATATGAATCCGTACGATGCTGATCAGGTAGGGGCTGTCCGTGTGCAAGAGGTGTATCAAAGCCAATGAATGAGTTGGACATTGAATCATAAGCAAGGGGGAAAAAGCGGATTTTTTGGGATTTTAAATCCGAAAAAATCCGAAAAATCCCAAATAATCCCAAATAATCCCGAATAATCCCAAATAATCCCAAATAATCCCGAATAATCCCAAATAATCTCAAATAATCCCAAATAATCCCAAATAATCCCAAATAATCCCGAATAATCCCAAATAATCCCAAATAATCCCGAATAATCCCAAATAATCCCAAATAATCTTTTTTGGATTTTAGAATCTGTAAAATCCCAAATCCGCTTTTTCCCCCTTGTAATAACATAAAAAACACAAAAAAAATGAAATGAGATTCTTTAATCAAATATGCATCAAACTCAGATTTTTAAACCTGAATCAGGTGTAGTTTAGTCTATTTTTAATGTCTCTGTTTATAACATGTATATTTCAAATTGAAAAATCAAAATCTCTACGAACTGGGTCATTTCACATCTTGGTTTTTTTTTCTTTATGTTTTCACATATACGTTATTGGATTTTTCCATTCTCTTGTATGCACCACTCTCTCTCTCTCTCTTTCTACATATATATATTTCTACACACATATATGTTCGTGTAGATTCTCTTGTTGTGTTCTTGTTTCTCTTCTCTTTGTTCTATCCTTCTCTACCTTTACATGTTTAGTGTTTTCCCAATAAAATCGAACTTACGTTCACCCAAACTTACAATTAAAATACAAGAAGCGATTCTTTTCTTCTTCTTTTCTTAATTCTTTACAGAGAGAACAAGCAAAGAGTGCATGTGTGATTCAGACGAGAGAAAAAAAATACAGTTACTGTCTATGTCAAAAATAAATAAACAATTCTGAAAAAGTAAAATTTCAATGGGCAATTATCCATTTGCCCCTCCCTTGGTTACGCCGTTGCTATCGATGAAAATGTATAACCTTCATGTAATAGAAGACAAATTTTTAATGGCATGGCATACATGTGGTTCTATCTCTTCATCTTCTGTTTTCTCGAAACTTTTTGTGACTCTACAACTGTAGCTGAATAGCGATCAAGAAAATCCGACACGACCAGTTTAAAATCGCTCATGTGACTAAATAACAAAGCAATATTCTATGCCTGTAAGGAAAGAAGATTATTATTGCGAAAAAAAAATACTAATTGCTAGAAGGATTGAATTGTGTACTTTAACTAGTATAATACAACATGGTCGTAGATTTTTCTACCTTAAAATGAATAGTTATATCATTAGTTCTACTATATCTGATGCAGAAGCAAATATTCTTGTCGTGTGAATAACTTACATGAATTGAACGTGCTGGTCGTCGAAATCATGTTAATGGTTGAGGAAATAGTCGAAGAAGATGTTACATTGCTTAGAGTAGTTGATATAATCGTTGCCGTTAAAACGGATGAGTTAGTTGAACCTGTTAACAATATTGCAAGATTTTATCAAAATTTTCGATTGAAGCATAGAAATTCAACAATTCTAATCTCATATATTGCAGCTGGAAAGTATTTTTTCATGTTATCGCCCGATTTAAACAAGCTATTTTGAAAATTTCATAACGAAATCAAGTATTTCATACAGCGGGAAAAAATGCGAATGATACAAAAGAAATTCAGTTACTTTTCTGTTTGTGGTTGTATGTTATCTGTGAGGAGCTCTAGAACCCAATATCGTGGTACGTATCGATGCCTATAAAACTGCAATTACCCCATGGGAAAATCAAAATGTTGTCATTTATGATTTTTTATTACCGAAAGGTTTATCATTTGAATAGTTAAGAAAATGTACTTTGCTGCATTATGAAAATTTGCATTTTCTTTAACAGACGTCTCAGCCGGATTTGATTAGATTTGGTTAATAGAAAACTATTTAAAAAAATACAATGCGAAAGACACAAAAGACTGATGTTATTCATGTTGCAATCATGCCAACAAATTTTGTCGTCAGTTATTACTATTTGATTTATTTCTACATGAATTTTTAGTATTCGCTGATTGACACAAAATTGCAACGCCCCATCAATATTAAATGTTTCAGTTTAATAAAACTTAGTTTTTTTTCATAAAATTTTCGAATTTTATGTCCTTTTATAAAACATAGAAAAAGTTTCCTTATCTGTAAATTATAGTGACTATTAATAAGGAAAGAGAGGTCGATAATGATGAGTCCTTTTCGTTTCTAATGTAAGCATCGTCTGAATCGAACGTACCGTTCTGAGTTCCACTTGTTGATCCTTCACTAGTACTAATGGAGTTATCATTCGGCTTTTTGAGCACAAGTAATAATACAAGAACAATGGTTGCTGTTACTAGTGCACAAATGGTTCCAAACCACATGATGAATAGCAACAATCTCGATGACCTAGAGAACATATGAATAAAAAGCCAAGATGTAAAGTAAAAAGTTGCTACCGTTGCGATCTCGAAGTATCAATCGATGAAATGTTTTTAATATTTTCATGCGGGTCTACTCGTTGAATACCGATCTTAATTAAAAAATAATACGATGACAAAATATGCATCAGTTTATAGGTGCCCCTTTGTGATGTGTGAATAGTATAGTGACATAAATTCAAATGTTAAGATTTTGCAAACAAATATTCGTCCATCAAAAGTGGTTTTGATGGTTGATGATAAATACAGATATGAGTGTATTGAGATGAACCAGTATTTGGGAGTTCTTGTGAAGAAAGAGTCCTTTTAGAAAACTTAGGAGTTGTATGTTCGAAAAGTCGACAGAAAGATTTCTGATAAACTTCTCTTCAAGTTTTGTGCGATTCGACTACGTTTTCACAAACAATAATCTTTTGGAGTCTATGTTTCAAAGTTTTTCTAAGAATGCATTTTAAAAAATCAATCTTTGTCCACTGAATATCAAGAACATCTTCAACAGGAGACATATGTAATGTGAGAAGAAAAGAATGGCACAACTTTTCAATTATCATGATTATGACATTGCCTTCCCAACGAGAGAATGGAATGTGTTTCCTCTCATTCAAAAAAAAATAATCATTATAAGTTATTTTTTGTGTATTGCAACTATCTAAGTTTTAAAGGTATTATTTGATTGTCTAAACTATAGTTTTCAGCATAACTATTACAGAAAAAATCAGAAATCCATATCTGATAATTCATTGTCCTTTGCCCATACATGATTTCACCATGACTTTCTCTAGAAATTTTAGTTTTCTTATATAGCCCAATGACTTAATAAGTTTAAAAAACTCTTTGCTTCTCGAAAACTCATATCGATGCCTATTAAGACACGCAAATAAAGCTGATATTTTAATTGTCTGTGAAATTTTTTTTTCTTCATAGTTCTCTAAGAAAAGCAAAACAAATATATAGTTTCAAAAGAGGAACATCAATCATTTTCTCCAGGCTACTTATAGATGCAACTGAATATGAAAGGATGATCATTGAAGTTATTTATTGAACCGTCTCAGTTACGAAATCGTGGCTTCCCTAATGATTGTGTGCCAATCAAGTTCAAAACAAATCGTCTGCTTCACACAGCAAGTTTCATACGTACAACGAATCTTTTACCTTATTCATATTTGTGGAATCTTAATCGATATTCACAACAAATTTCTTGTGATCGTTCACAGGAGCCAAACAACTATACTGACTTGTTAACTTTGTGTCTGTATACAAGAAAAAAATTCTTCTGTTACTTTGCGTTTTTGGACTTCTCTTGTTCGGAGAAGCAGAAAAAAAACAGAAAACATATAATGCATGTTCGATATTTACCAAGCCATTAACCTCATTAAAGTTCATCAATCATTTTCATGTATACATAAAACCTAGCATGTGCCGTTCGGCTTTTGTTATTAATGCGTCTCTATTCGATTCTCTGTGCAAAATATAGTAGAAAAATATACTTTGATGGAATTTCTATCAATCAAAATGCTAAAGAAAATAGGGCTTTTTAAGTATTTAAATTGGTTCTTCAGCACTCGAGAAATTGCATTTAACCTATAAAAACACTATTGCTCCTTATTTTTTGCATTAGTTGCAACTGGTATATAAACATAAGACTTGATCTTTGTCTAAAAACAATCTAGAGTTAGTGGCCAACGGTTCATAAACAGAAAAGCATTAGAAAAACGTAGTATACATGCATCAAATGAAAATTTTTCAACGGGCTGGATTGCAACTTTATTTGATTGAAACATTCTCTTTTTCTTGCAAACCGCTCACAAACATTGATTCTCACTTATTCTATGAATCCTCACTGCGTCATATCACGAGAAGAGTTATCAATAATTTATTTGAAAGTAAAATAAAGAAAATAAGATCTGCAAATACATACATCCCCAGGGGGCCAGTCTAGTGTTAAGCGAACAGTTACTTCTTCGAGACTATTTCTGAGTGACGATTCATGAAAAGAATAATTCTTGATCGTTTCATTTTTTATGAATTAATAAGACAAGCACATTGACTCGACACTTCAAACCGAAGTAATCGACTTCGATTAAATTCACATATTCTTCTAGCATGTTTTGAATTCAATAGACTCTGTCGTCTGATAGAATCCAACAGTTCTTAATTACAATTCATTGGATTATTCTATTCGACTTCTTTGACAAACTAATCAAAATTTAGCAGTGTGTAAGCTACGTATCGTCGCTTCAATCTTTCATCAACAATAAAATTTTAACTCGAAAAAAGCAATGGTGATATCTAATGAACGATTGTAATCAAGAACATGAATAAAAAAAGTCAATCACAATCTGCTTTTATTCAAAATGTGGTTTGAATAGTATCGATTGCGCACAGATAAAAAGAGCGAGAAAATTCAATGCACAAAAAAAATATCGATTGATATTTGTCAAAAATGATGTATACAAGATTAAACAATGAAGAACATTATTTAGTCATTGTTAATAGACCCATAGTTCCATTCATTGTTGATCGATATCGGGTGAATGAGCCCCTAGTATCTTCTAAGTAGTAGTTTTCTTAATAAGTCTCATTCAATTTAGACGATAGTTTAATAAAATTTTGTATCATGAGCGACTCTAGATAACAGAAGCATAAAAGCTAAATTGAGTAGCGTCAATTTAGGATACATGTAAATCCCATGAAAGAGTAAGAAATCAAAATTCATATCCACGGAAGACTATTCCAGGAGACTTTAGCAAAAAATGCTGATTATTGCATGTCTCTCTCTCCTTGTCAAATGCTTTCTAATTCATCACCATTACATTTATCATAGTACTGTTCTCTATTTTCTGGTTGTTCAAACTCAATTACAGTGAGCTTCAGTTTAAAACGATCACATATCAAGTTTCTTTTTTAAGAATAAAAAGTCGATACTGTTGAACTGTTATTAACTGAAAATTGAATATCGTTTGAGAGAATTATTTTGAAGATTCACAGTACTTGATGACATTGCCACATTAATTTTATTATTTCATTCTAAATCGTCGACATTCATGATTGTTGATCGTTTCTTGTCGTCATAAATTCCAAACAGATTTTTATCATGTTTTATTGCGAATCCTTTATAATCGTTTTTCTCACCCGAGTATATAACTTCACCAACAATGGCAAATAAATTGTCATTTTTTGTCGCTGTGATCGATCAAACAAACTCTTTGATAGATGTTTGTTCGTCTGGTAAAATTGTTGAATCAATTAAATCATTTGATTGTACTATGCTCTTACGTATTGTTCTATCTAGATGATTCTCTGTAAAACCACCTTGTCATCTTGAAATAATGCTTTCAAATTATCTGAATGTTCATTAATAACATATACAATATTAGCATGAACTACTTTTTAATATTCAAAACATTCGCACAAGTGTCCAGCCATTCTCATGCACAACATTGAACTACTAGTTCATTTTCATGGTTTAGTCATAGTTAACGCACATTATGCAGATTGGGTATGACTTAGTGGATAATAATGCCTTTCACACTTATGTGATGAAGTAAACTTTTAATTAATCAGCACATGATCATGATTGTTCTTTGATCAATGGAATTCAACACTAGCTGGTCTAGTTAACGCTAGTTGCTCCGATTCGATTTCTCTGGATAGATCATCAACTTACATATCAATGAGCAATCTCAATGCTTCCAGGATCTGCTTTCATATCAGCGATAGTTTTGATTTGTGTGGTAGTGATTCTCCTTTTAAAATAGCTTTATGTAAAAATGTTGATAATAATGTTCTATTCGTTTTTTTCATACTATCTTCGAATCAATCTCGTTCATACAAGTGCCTCCGAGTAAAACCTTCGTAATTAAAAAGATTTCTCTGGTAGTAAACAAGCGAGTTGCGCATTCTTGGGGTTTGTTATGTTGAGCATTGTTCTACGGAAGTTCAAGACTTCTGGGCAATATTGAAATCTTGCATAGGAGTAGAGACGATAGTTGAATACACGATAATTTATTAAATGGTGACGAATATCTTTGTAATAGAAAGTGTCGTCCACGGAACACACACAAATGATGTCATGATAAAGCGAATCCATGCTTGTTGCCATAAAAATGGTGATCATGATGTCAATAAAAAATACGTCAAACATTCTACCATCAATATTAATGGAAAATTTTAGAAATTATTAAGCAGTTTCGGTGAATTCTGGAACTTTTGAGTGATTTCTAAAATTTTCAATGTTTTAAAGGATGAGGTCTTCTTGTTATTATAAAACTACATATATATGTTTAAATAACATATATATAGAAATTTCCTGGTAATTTCAGTAATTGTTCTATGATGTCTAAAATTTCCAATATTTCCAGGGGTAAGGTATTATTATGCTAGTATGAGTAATTAGTTATGTTCATATAAAAACTATCAAGAGAAATTTCCATATTTACCGATATTTACTGAAAAGTGCTGTATTTTTTAACAGAAGGTTGTTGATTGCTTTAATGACAATGATGGTAACCTCTAAACTTTCCTGCTGTTGTAATTTTGCTGTGCGATTATTTTCTAAAATTGAATTATTTATGAGAGAAATTTTTGCTTTTTCGAAAGTCTGAACAATATTGTAAGCTTCTGTAATGACACACGTATTATTGTGAAATACAATATTTAAGCAAATATTGACTTCTCATATTAGATATATAAAGTCAAACTAATAGGGTGAATATGAGAAAGCTATAAAATAGTAAAGAGTATATGAGCATGTAGATATTGCAGTTTATGAGTACATCGTTGAAAAAAAAGTGCATTTCACTTGGACTTAATTTTGAGACACAAATTTCGAAACAACGTCTTACTTGTGATCAATAGAGAAAAATGCTTACAAGAAAAATATAAAATCTTTTTCAATCTTAGAAGCAAATATTTTTTCATGTATAAAATTATGTCAACTTCACAAATCATAATCATTTGAATATTATCCTTCTTTTATTTTATTAAAAAAGTCTGAAATTAAAAAACAGCCAGTCTCATTATATTCGTTGACTCAAAAACAAAACACAAATAACCTGCATAACAAAAGAAAAATTAAGTACATATCACAAAGGAGCAAATGAAAATGAACGAGAAAATAAATTATTTTGTAACTTTCATGAAAGACAAATATTGAAAGAATACATGAAAATCTTCATTCATTTTTTTTAATAGGAAATAGCCTATGCACGTTTCTTACACTGAATACATGCATATACCGGTAAAGCAAAACAAGCAATAATAAGAACGATTGGAATTCCGATAGCAACAAGAGCAATAACTGCAGCTAACGCAACTGGTGTGAGAAGCAGAACACCAGCAAATATCGAACCACGTACTAGCCAACGTAATAATGGACGATTTGGCCAAAGTTTATATTTACAACCGAATATTGAATATTTGGCATCATGTCCAATATAAGTAGGTAATCTCATTCTACTTCCACAACGATAACAAAATTTCGCTTGGCATTTGACACATAACATATGATCACATCCATCAATTTTTTCAATATAAATTGAACATTTCGGGCAACGTTGAGCATTTCGTTGGTTATTATCCGAACGACGTATTTTAGCCCACACATCAAGTCTTGCATGATCTTTTTTAAATTGCCGACATGTTATATTAGGATGTGATGGTGCATAGCATGACCAACACCATTCTTTATTACATTGTTCACAACATACCCATTGTGTTGACGGACGACGAAATTTTGTTCGATTTATTATTGGATTGTCTTCGCCAAGTATGGTTATAAAATTGCAATGTGGACATAATTTTATATAAGTATTTGGTTTTTCAGATAAATTCTGTGCTAAAATTTCTTGATAACGTTCACGTACTGATACTGGTAGTTCACTATTGTACAATATCGTTGAGGAATTGATATCTTGTGAACATGCTGGACATTCAATTTTTGCTTTTCCATTACGAATATTTGTTATTGTATGAGTTACAAGACATAATGAACAAATTTTTGTTGAACAACAGGGCATCTGTTTTAATTCATTCAGTTGAATACCATTACAACATATTGGGCATTCATCTAGATCTATATGATCATTTGAATTTTCACGAAAACTAGTGGTTATTACTTGACTACAATAAAGCAATAAAATTCTATGTTCATGTCGAATAGAATCAAAATTGTTGATCTGTTCTAGATGGTGACTTACTTTTCAACATATACTTTACTCATTTCAAACCCTACGGTGCACACCAATTTTGTGTTTCTTTCAAGAATTGTTTTTTTTGTTTGAAATCGGGACACTAACATTGTAGAAATTTTATACTTTTTGCATTTTTTTTTTTTTTGAATAGAAGAAACAAAAAATTTAATACGTCAGTGTTTTCGTTTTTTCCATTAGTAAAAAGGAAAAAGAATGAATCATCTACTCCACGTCATTCTGTGTGACTATGTATATATTGGAAAGTTGGAAGAAAAACATGATTTGTTTTAAGAATTTTTTTCCGATCGAAAACGCTCAAAAAGGAAGTTGTTAAACACAAAAATATTCTATCTGAAAAATAATCCAATTCCTGTTACTAATTAAACGTGAACTAATCTAAATAAAAGAAAATAGCCTTAAGGTCTATTTGGATTAATACAAAAAAACAATTTCAGCTGCGTTTAAAATTTTGCTTGTAGTGTTTTAGAAAGCGATGAACATTTCATATGGAAAGAATACAATGAGATTTGTTTTCTCATTAGAGCTCAATAATTATTTCAATTTACCCTCTATTTGTTGTTCCTGTTCGAACTTGTGAAATATTCACTTCACTAATTTCAAGAGATTTTGATAAATCAGTCATGAATATTGATCTTAATGAGCCATAACGTGTTAATTCAAATTCAGTATCATAATTGATTTTATAATGAATTTTGCTATGAGTATTTCCGTCTCTTTAACGTCGATGAGAAGGCCACGTTTGCAAATGTCGATTTTGTTCTGATTGATTTTCAATAAAAGCTATCTGTTAGAAAAAAAAGTGGAAAATAACAAGAAGACAATAGCAAAAGGAAAAGGAAGTTGTAGTAATGATCATTCAATTTATTTTATAAAAGTAGCAAAACCAAAAAAAAATAGAAAGAAGGGATCTTTTTTTTATGGTCTTTCTCTCAATGACTTTCTCGGTCATGACGAGTGTTGATGACAAACAATCATAGAGAACGTAGAACGAGAGAGAGAAGAAATATGACTGCAGCTCCGACAAGACACAACACAACACAACATATACACATTGCATGCATGCTTATTCATTCTGTATGCCTATTTGCGTGACTAGCCTCTTTAAAACGCCTGTCAGAGTAGCGAAGGTAAGTAAGAAGAAAAAAATATTTGTTCGGGTGAAACAGAATAACGTAAGAAACGAACGTCACATGAGAAAGTCACCATTCGAACGAGTAAGGGAAAGAACAGAGAAATAACGAAAACATTTGCAGAAAAAATCATACATTCGAAGACTTTTTTTTATGAATAAGAAATAAAATGTTTTACACGAACTAATATCATGTTTTGGATCAGTTAATTTAAACTATACATACAGTACAATTATGTTCTGTAGGTGTCAGTGTCAACCAGTAGACAAGTCTTCGCAATATATTTTGTATTTGCATTAATTAATCGTCATATTTTATACATCTATGAAACAATAATCTTTTAGTCATATATATTATGGTGTATATCGAAAAGGTCATTATAGTTAATAATTGGAAGTTTTCATATTTGACGTTGACATTGGATTTAATCGTAGTATAAATGCACGGTGTTTTGAAACAACCGAAATATAATAATCATATTTTTAATTGAGATAACGTGTGATAACTAAAGAAAAAAGATAAAAGAAATAAACATTTTTTCCAGCCATGGTGTAGATAGAAATTTTTGAGTCATGCTGAACTTTCCCATCACACTTTTTTGAGATATGGACAGCTGTCACCATCTCAGACAAAATTTGTGACCAATTACTATTGAATTAAAGCATAGATTGTGTTATTATTTACTAATACACATCTGACGAATACTGATGATTCAATAAAAAACAGTTGAAGAAAAAAAAAAGTATTTAAGCAATAAAGAAAAAGATAAGTTAAAAGACTAAGTGATAACATACATAGACGTTATCACATATAAAGCCCAGAGAGTGCGTAAAATGTTTTTACAGGGAAGTATAACACTGTGATTTTAAGTAACAATAACAAGGACAACAAGTTTTATATCAAATTGAAATGCATCGAAAATGAAATTTATCAAAACTCAATAGTAAGGGTTATGACAACTTTTCAGTCTCAAATTCAGGAAATTTCTAAAACTTTACGTTATGTCAGCAAAGAAAAATTCCTTTTATGACCCAGTTCAAACTAGATCTCATTTAAAATAACGAATATCAAAAATTAATATGTATTTTTGTTTTAAGATTCGATGAATATAGCGAATAATCAGTACGCCGACCATTAGCATTTTTACAACAGGAAGATAAAAAGAATACGAATACGAACACGAACATAAAATAATTTCACATAGATCAGCGTTTATTTCCATGTTTGCCTAAAATATGTTTTTTTTTAGAATTTCTTGATCAAAACACGGATGTTTCATTTCTGAGAGTAATTTTCTTCAGCTTCATTTTTTATTATTGTTTCAATATTTTCACGTCAGATATCCAGTATTTAGGAATATTCATCATTTTATATGAGATCTAGTTTGAATTAACTCATGAAAGGAATTTCCCGCTGCTGATATAACATAAAGTTTTAGAAATGTCCTGAATTCGACACTGAAAATTTGCCATAACTATTACTATTTAGTATTAGTATATCCCATTCTGGACTTGCTTTTATTTGATATAATATTTATTATTGGTGTTATTTGAAATCACAACGTTACCACCTTGGAAAAACATTTTTACACACTCTATGTAAAGCAACCTGATAGATTTTGTCATTGAAGATCATAATAATCTAGGACAATTCTTTATTCAAAGATATGTTTTTCTTACAAGCATCAACTGTTGATAACACATATAAACATGTACGAATATATAGTTGATTATCATGTGTGCAAGCTCTATCATGCAGGCAAAGCATGTTTTATATTATTCGAATATAGAATCTGTCTATCGGTTAAATCTTAGAATTTGATAACATTCACTAATCCATTTTATTATTCATTGGTATTTTAGAAAAATAGTAGTATGTAGTAGAAAAGAAGAATAATAATATCTATTTTGATGTTTTTAATGCGCGTAACACATGCATGAAAGAAAAAGAAAAAAATCTCTATGATGATATTACATTGCAAAAGCTGTATGATAAAATATATGAAGATAACGAAAAACAATCAGGAATATTAGAAAAACATATGTGTATTTGCCGATAGTCTTCAAGTAGTTACCGTCTATATGAGCTATTTTTCTCTCTCTATCTCTCTTGAAAATCGTTTAATGCGAAAATAAATGTCCGCTTGAAGCTCTATCCATCTATTTATTTATCTCTCCACTTTATCGACATCGAGGTTTGTCACAAGTCCATGTTTGTGCTCGAAGATCTTCATCTTATTCTTCATTATTTTGTGTGTTCTACATAACAAAAAAGAACGACTAATAGCAATGAAGTCTAGAAAAGAGAATCGAATAGACTGGAATGTCTTCAAGCGTTTGTCTTCGTGTTTTCTTGCTTGCTTGCTCGCTCGGTCGCTTGCAAACTCCTTGCATACATGCGTATATATATACAGAGTAGAGAGAAGACACAAAGAATTAGAACAAAAAAAAACCAAGTGATCTGAAAATCATCATCGTCGCCTTCTTTGCCTATCGTGTAGAACGCGCACAAATGCAAGTCAACGTGCTACTATTGTTGCACAGCTCGGAATACTCTTTGCATTTGCATCAGCGTCATCATCGTGCATCGCTGTTACTTCGCTTCGTTGTCGTCGACAACGATGTTGTAGTCGTCGTCATTCTTCTGTTTCTTGCCGCGCGTTTTCTATCTAAGAAATTATGGAAACGATATGAAGAAAAGATAAAAGAGAACAGAAAAGGAAGGAAAATAGGAAAAAAAAAGAATGAAGGAAGTTTCTGCATGTTATTGCTTCTTCTATTAGTTGGTTTGGCACTATTTCCAAAAAAAAATAAAAATAAAGCAGCCGACTGTCCCTCCTCACTCCGTGTATGTGTATGTCAGATCCTCCGCTCTCACTCGTTCTTTCTCAAGCGATCGTTATTCTTCTATGTGTCTCATTTTGACTGACTTTGTCCTACTACTAGTACAAATAGTTTGAACGCACATGTATATGCAGATGCCGATACATTTATATAGATATATATATAAATATATACATATATGAATATATAATTAATCAAGACAAAAGAATCGGTCGCATACCACTTAACTCTTTTTTTTGTCTCTTTCGTACGTTACAGATTCTAACGGTAAAGACTCATGTCGTTGCGTCTCATCGAACTTGGCCAATTCCGCAGCGTCGATTTCCTGATTGTCTTGCTGCAACTCGTTGTTAACTGTGATGTATGTCGTCTCTTCTCTTATTTCTGTGATCATTCCAACAATACTGCATCTACTATCACCGTTCGTGATCGTCATCCTATACTATTAGCCTCTGCAGACGTACAATAAACTTATTTTTACTGTGGTTGAACTCAATTGTTGACATTCATCTATTCATTCGTACTTTGTAACCATATCGAGCAGCTATTTTTAGGGATTAATCGTGTTCATTACTTATCGTAGGACAACAAAAAAAAAAGAACCAGAGACTTGGATAAAATTAACCCGGTGAACAACTAAATATATAATATCGCACGCGCACTCTCGCCGGAAATCGAATGCTGGCCGAGTCAGTGCATTGATGATGCGAGTATGAAAAAACAGAACGTTCGTACTTTAACACTTATTGTTTCGACATTCAGGTTTGTCTATAAAGATTTTTAAAAAGGCTTGAATAAAAAATTCATCCGTGACCTTTGTTTTTATTTTCAGCTATCTGCTCGTTGGTGCGGCCATATTTGACGCGCTCGAATCTAATACAGAAGATTTGTTGCGCAAACAATATCAATTGGCTGAAACGGGCATGCTCCTTACATATAACATATCCCATAGTGAATATATAGAACTTGAGGATATTGTTATCAAATATCAACCACATAAAGCTGGTGCACAATGGAAATTTCCTGGAGCATTCTATTTTTCTCTTACTGTTATAACAACTATTGGTAAGATATATTAATAAATGTACATTTTGTATTTTAAGTATTTGATATTTTCACAAGGTCATTTTTATTTTCATATACAACATTTCTAATTTTTCCTTTGTTTGTCGTCTCTATAGATATTCAAATATTTATTTGTATAGGTTTTTACCGAGAGCAAAGAAATGATAAAAAAAAGGTACTTATTGCATGTCAATTAATGCAACTTATGATTCTAGCATATTCTCTTATTACTGATGGCTAAAGAAAAGACATTTCTATCTTGCTCTAGACCGTAATATCATTTGGGTATAACTAAGTAACTTACTTCTTTTAACTGATTAAAACATTTTCTTACATAATCACGTGTCACCAATGTGTTTTCTACAAGAAAAACAGATTTCATCGATGCTCTTTCTTTTCCTTCGTTTTATTTTGTTGCATTATCTTAAAATCATTAAAAAAATCTTTTAGATCATGTATCGAACTTTTTTTTGGAATCATTGTGAAACATTTATCCTGTTAATTTCTAGTTTCAATTGACTGCATCATTTCTTGCTAGTTGGAAAGACAAAACACAAAGAAAGAAAAGAAATGGTGGGTGGGGACTTGAACGGTGTTTGTTAATTACTGTTGCACAGACGCACACACGCACACACACACAAATCTTTTTTTTTTGCAACTTAAGCTAGACGAATATAGCAAGATTACATTCCTTGTGTTGCTAATAACATTCGACTCATTAGACTCTGTTGACCGCGTCAATTGTACAAATTATTTGATAGTCGATAGAAGAATCACAGGGGAAACATAATTGTCAAAACCATAGTAATAGAATACTAGCTGTCCCTATGACGTCAAGGGATAAGTGTTATATCGGATACACACACACGCACATATATATATATATATAAATAAATCTGCATATACATATCAAGGTAATGACATCGAGATGAAACAGAAATCATTCGTCTGTTTAATGCATTATTTTTTGTTTTTAGTAGTAACATTGTGACGAATATTTATAACCAGCAACATTCTTCGTGTAGTTTGCATTAATACATTATTCTTTGCTTCTATTTTAGTTTATATGATTGTTAGTAAAATCAAGTCATTGTGACCATACAATATATAAAATAACTATTTATAGGCTTTGAGTAGAAAAAGTCAATGTAATGAATACGTTTATATTTATTTATAGAAAACCTGGCATCTAATTCTCCAATGTTAATATTCGACATTTTACGGAAAGATTAATAATTTTCCTTGACATTTATTAGATATATAAAGCTTAGAAAAAGCGTTATAATTCAAAATCAGAATAAATATAAGTCAAACGATCTGACAAATAAAAAAAAGTACACCATCCATTATTCTTTTTTTCTTTACGTAATCTAATTCTAAGAATTGTTATAGCGAAATATCTATGATGAAATTTGATGCATACAAGAGACTATTTTATATATTTGCTTCGCAAAAATGTACTCAATTTATAAAAGAAAAAAAAACCATTTTCATTATGACACAAAGCTCTTCAGTCGTCCATCATTCCGAATAGAAACAAAACTTATACTATTAGCTTCGAAGTTCCCTCGAACAAATCTCTGTTCTTGTTATGATATACTTGAACACACAAGTCCACTCACTGGAATTAGAATCGATCGCAAAAACAAAAAAAGAAAGATGAATTAATTCTTCTTGTTTCATATTCTAGGCTATGGCCATTCTTGTCCTACTACAAGTAAGTTTAATCATGATGATTTTTTTTAACCAAAACAAAAAAAAACAAATGTTTATTTTAGTTTGGGGAAAATTCTTTTGTATGCTATATGCTGTTATTGGTATTCCACTTTGTCTTGTTATGTTTCAATCTGTTGGTGAACGTCTAAATAATTTTGCTAGTTGGTGTATAAAATCAATTAAAAAATGTGTTAAACTACGTCATTATGAATCAACACAAACTGAACTTGTTATTGTTGGAACTGTTCTAGCTGTTGGTGTTGTTACAGGTGGTGCCGCTATGTTTCATCATTACGAATCGTGGGGATATTTTAATTGCGTTTATTATTGTTTTATAACATTAACAACAATAGGTAAATAAAATAAAATTTATTGAATAGTTATTATTTATTTTGAATATATATATATATATTAGGTTTTGGTGATTTTGTTGCTTTACAAACAAATGAAGCATTGAATACGAATGCTTTTTATGTTGTTTTATCTATGACATTTATTCTATTTGGTTTAACAGTTGTTGCGTCATCGATGAATTTACTTGTATTACGATTTTTAACAATGAATACTGAAGATGAACGTCGTGAAGAAATTCAATCAGCTGTAGCACGTAATTCACTACGATTCGATAGTGATATCATTAGTCCAAACGGTATTAATATAAAAAAGAAAACTAATTAGAAAAGTTTTTTTCAAATATTTTTTATTATTTTATTTAGGTGCACTTATTCCATCTTTAATCTCGGATCAATATGATTATTTATCAACTGAATTAACACCATCTGAATCAGAACCATGTCATTGTTGTTCATGTTTTAAACGTAAAAAGAAAGATCGTAAAAAATTTACTGTTCGCCGTATGCCGGGAAAAATTGCTCATCTTGTACCAATGCAACGTTTTGATTCGGTAATGATGAAAAAAGTTTTATCTGATGCTAAACCGTCCAATACTGATTATTATCTACATGCATCAACTAAATTATCATCAATGCCAACAACATCAGCACACGTAACTAAAACATTATTAGATGAACCTCCAATGATTGATTGGTCACCACCGCCACCATTTTCTTCTTCTTCTCATCTTCCTGTTCATTCATCCACGTCAAATAATTCTTTAAAACTACCTTATGAACAAGGAAAATGTGTGAATCGTAATGATCGTGACAAAGCTATTTCTCAAACGAGATTACAAACAAACTTTTCTCGTTTTCGACAAGATGCTGAGTTAATTCCACTTCGACTGGATGTCAATGTCAAACGATCTTCCGTGTGATCTATTCGTTTGAACGAAAAGAATATCGTTTGTTTCTCTATTTTCTTTCCTTCGATTTTTCTTTGTTCAAAACGAAAACCTGTCTCTATTCTCTACCTCTTTCTTTTTTCTAATTTATTTTTCTTTTCTCTTGATTGATAAGTTCTCATTATGTAAAATGAACATATTTTTGTTTCATTTTCATTATCATTGAAGAAGAAAATAGAATTACACATAAACACATAGAAATAAGCATATCGAGACACGAAGCAAATGAATATGAAATGTAAAAAAGAAATGATAAGAGATTCACACACATAATTTTTTTCGATTATTTGATAAACCTAACATACATATTTGCATAAGAAAAAATAAGAACATTTAATCGAAATCATCATCATCTGAAATATGATAAGTTTTCTTAGCAGCACCATCACGTTGTGTACGAGCCTAACAAAATAATATCAAATTTAAAGAAATAAAAACAAAACAAGATACTAAGAATTTCACTTACCTTTTTAGTTGCATTAGGTGATGTTGATATAATGGCGATATCATCATCATCACTCTCCTAAGAATATCATTAAAAATATAATTTATTTGCTCTCTTGGATTTAATAAATAAAAATACTCACAGCTGATGGTTTTGGTCGTTTTGCTGTTTTTATCTCTTTCTTAACAGTTTCTTTCTTTGTTGTTGCACCAGATTCTTTTTTAGCCTAAAATATATTTGAATAAGAAGAAAACTAACTCGAATAAATATTGCTATACTCGAGGTTTTTTTGGTTTTTCTGTTTTATTTTCATCTTTATTTTGTCGATTTTGCATAAGAACACTTAATGCATTTTTCTTTTCGGGTGACTAAAATAAAAAAACGGAAATTCAAAATATAAATTTTATATTTTTAATTTCATAAACTAAAAAAACAAAAAAAAATATAATTTACTTGTACTTTTGGTTTTGATTTTGTTTTTTTAATTTTCTTTTCCGTCCCAGAATCATTACCAGCATAATCTGATTCATTATCATTAATGTTTTCTTGATTTTCATCACTCTCTTCATCACTACCATATTTAACACCTTTTCCTTTTGCTGTACGTTTTGCATTACGTTTTGGTGATATTTCTTCTTTGATATTTTCCGAATTATCTTTTCCATCTATTGAAATTATTGATGAATTACTATTTTCATCCACTGTACCATCTATTTTCTTTTCTTTTGTTGTTTCACTTGATTTCTTTTCTATAATATATCAATGTTAATATTGAAGATTGAAGAAAAAAAGAAAAGAAATTTTCAAACCTGCGGCATTGCCGATTCGTTTCTTTTCTTTACAACGTATTTGCATTATTTCAGATATTTCTTGAGATGTAACACCTTCTTTAACAAGATATTCAATAATTGTTCGTTTATCAGCAATAGTTTTTTCTTCCTAAAATGAAAATTTTTGTTTTTATTTTTCACAAAATTAAAAATCAAACAAAGAATGATCTAAAACATACTCGATTACGTTTAATAAGTTCTTCAGTGACTTTTTTGACAAATGCTGGATCAATAATTGGTTGAATACGTTGACCGTTTGGAGCCGGTTTTGTTTCAGCACGTTGTGGTTTAGTTATTTGTTTTTTACGATTTTTACCATCAGTAGCAGTAGTGCCAGCGGCTTTTTTTGTTGTATAGTGGGCGACTTCAGACATTTCATCAGCACGTTCTTTTTCAATAGTCTAGATATTAAAATTTAATTTAAGAAAATTAATACTGATAAGAAAATGTGTATTTTTTCCTGCAGCATTTGGTCTTTAATAAGTACATTATTTGAATCAAACTATGTTTGCTGGAAGAATTTCGTCATAAACATTGAGGAAGTGTTATTTATAAGAATGCCTGTGGTAAACCTATTTCAGCTAAGCACATAATCATTATGAATTATTTCATTGAAGTCTAATGAATTTTTTATGCTTTAAGTTGATGACGATAAGACTAGACGAGAACTTATATTTTATTGATGATTACATTTAGTTACTATGTGACAGAGTCCATACGAGCAAACAAGTACACACTCGTTACTAGATATAAAGCTTTCAGTGCTATCAAGTAAAACCATATAGAATTTTTACAATACTGCATAAATTCTATTAAAGTTCTCTTGATGGTTTTATGTAATTACTCTAATATTTCTTAAAATATTTCAGTTCTTTGTTCGAAATTTCACTGATAGTAGTCTATGGTGTATCATCGAACAAAAAAAGGTTTTTGCACATTGAAGCTACGAAAATAAATTTTTGCTTATGAATAAATATCATTTTTCTATGCAATTCTTACAGAAATACAGTTATTCAAATTATGCTACAGTCTAGCAATCAAATGTGACTGATAACAACATGTCAATTTCTTTGAAAGTCTTTTCGTTATGAAACCAATACTTGACCTAGGATTAGTCGTCAATTATACAGATAGTAAAGTTGCAACATATTCTGTATGGTTTACAAAAGTTGGTGGCCACATGAAAGTTCGAAAATTCTGATGGGATGTTTCGAAAAAAGACTCACAAGGATACTAACAAATTTTTAAAAATCTTGCCAATTGTATTAAACAATAAGAAATAATTTTGAATTATTTGTCGAAGGGCATACCTTCAACAATCTCAGACTTTTCCGATTTCTAATTAAAGTAAATCATGATCAATTATACGTGTGATATTCTTCCCTTTTAAGATAAAACATTTCGATAAAAAGAAAGCTGTTAGCGCAATCCCTAGAGGATTAATATGTGAAACACGATATAGCTGCTGTTGCTAATCACATGAACATTGTTTTATTATATATATCTTGGGGCATATTTCTTCATTATCAATTTATTTAATTGTTCAGAAATGCAATAAGGAAGTAGTTCATTTTTTTTAATGAGATGTTATTAATATACCATTTTTGATATGCAGGGAGCTGGAAATAAGTGTGGCGAAGATGTATGTCACGATCTGTGATAGTCTCTGACTAGCATCTGTGATGATCTGTGAGAGGAGGAGAGTCCGAATTCTTACTCCTATACTTCAATACTCCTTTTAGATAGTGCCTCACACAATGAAGCGAAATGGAAGAAGGCATGAATGTAAAACAGATGATAAAAGATAACTTACTTTATGATATTCAGCTTCAAAATGATTAAGATCATCTTCGTATAAATCTTCAGGAGATTTTTTTTGTAAAGCTTCAAGCTTGTCATGTTTTTCTTGTTGTTCTTTAAGAATTTCATTTCGTCGTTCTTTTGTTAAATTACGTAGTGACATATTAATTAAATAATCATAATAGGTTGTATCAATTTTATTTGCAGTTGATGATGTAGTTGGTTTTGCTTTTTTATTAGTATTGTCATCATCATCACTTTTTTCATCTTCTTCATCATCTTGTTTTTGTTGTAAATCATCTGGTTGATCTGAATTATCACTATTAGCATTGGCTTGAATATCAATAGCAAACTAAATAAATGAATCATTTAAATAAATTGAAATATTTCATTTATTTTACCTTCTTTTTTGCTTCTTCACGCCAAACCTTTTCTGGATCTCGATCATATTTACGTTCGATAAGCATTTCAACAACTGCACTTATCTTTTTATTTTCAACACTAATTATATTTTCGATTTTTTCTTTAATAAATCGTGCTACATTATCTAATTTTAAACATTGTGATTGTAATGTTCCAACCATATATTCTTTCCGTTTAACATACATTTTAAGACGAACCATGAAAAATTCTTGACAAATTTCTTCAGGACTTTTGTAACGATGTAATATACCATTATGATCGAAAAGAACCATATTTGTTAATTTAAATGTTTCTTGTAAACGAAAACTTTTATGAAGACCAGATTCATTAAATTTAACAAATTGGTCTTGTGATAATTTAACAACAAAACGAACTGTTGTATCAGTATGATATTCTAGTTAGACAAAATAAAGAATATATTTAGCAAAGTGTTTTATTGCTAATTAACTGTTGTTAAGCTTATGATCTCTTAAAAGGATCTGGTTGAAAATCATGAATTTTTCCTAGGTCTGGAAATAGTATAAAGTGAAAATACCATAACAGTAAACAACTGCTGTGTTATTCGTTTCTTCAGATTTGATCCCTGTTGTTGACAAAAAATTTAGAGATATTAGAATTTCCTGTGTTGTCTTGGAAAAAATTAGACAACAAACAGTGAACCATTCCCAGATGCTCATTCGCTTTTGAGTCAAGACTTTGTGCATTTTGTAGACCTTGATGAATTATATCTACTATAAAAAAAAATTGTGTTCCTAGCCTGTTTTTGAGAAGATCGAATGTCTCTACTATTACAGTCATAAGAGATATCCTATCAGAAAAAATTATTACCGGAGCCAATATAAATTGAAACAAGCTGAGATTTTCCTTATGTATAGTGGTACTCATGTGGGTAGATCATGAGAAAGTTTATTTCCAAATGACCTTGTAAAGACGAGTCATCTCAAATATTGATGTAATTTTCAATGCTATTAATTACACTACTTCTTAAAATGAAGAGACATCGAATTGAAATTGTTTGAATAGTGAGCACCAATGTCGTAATACTATTTCAGATACTTGATAATTGTAACGTGTCACCATAATTTATTTAGCTGTTCGTCTATCTGGACGTTCGTATCTATACTTATATTGTAAGTTAAATATACGGAGACTTCTTTCATATACAGGTCATATAAACATGATCAATGAAAAGAAATGAACTACAGAAGTGCATATGATTAATGACATTGAAAATTACATCAATATTTGAGATGACTCGTCTTTACAAGGTCATTTGGAAATAAATTTTCTCATAATCTACCCACATGAGTACCACTATACATAAGGAAAATCTCTGCTTGTTTCAATTTATATTGGTCTCGATAATGATTTTTTCTGATAGGATATCCCTTATGACTGTACTAGTAGAGATGTTCGATCTTCTCAGAAACAGGCTAGGAACACAATTTTTTTTTATAGTAGATATAATTCATCAAGGTCTACAAGATGCACAAAGTCCTCACTCAAAAGCGAATGAGCATCGGGAAATGGCCCACTGTTTGTTGTCTAATTTCTTTCCAAGTGAACAGAGAGAATTCTAAAATCTCTAAATTTTTTGTTAACAACAGCGATCAGATCTGAAGAAACATCCCAGTAGTTGTATACTGTTAAGATACTTTCATTTTATACTGTTTCCAGACCTAGGAAAAATCGATGATTTTTGACCAGATCCTTTCTAATAGAAAAGAGATCATTTTAAGTATGATATAATCAAACATTTTACCTATTTTGAATTGTTTCTTATTGTAAACCAAGCAAACATAATTATTTAGGGCAGTTGTGAGTCGGATTAAACTTAGATTTTTTTTTGAAAATAGAATGTTTACATTTTAACATCTTTGAAGTGTGTTAATAGGTATTTTTTTCTTTGCAAATAACTTTAAATTTAGGTTTTTGTTTATAAAAGTGGATATTTTATTGTCTTGTCGAACTGTATGAAAGAGAACTGTCTATTATACTGCCATTATTTTGTTATGTCATTTTATTTTATGTACGATTGTTCTTATTTCGTTTTTGTGCATAAAAACCAGGAACAAGATATCGTGAGATGAAAAAATGTTATTTAACATTCTTTATAAAAAAATAAACAGAAAACGAAAAAAAAGCTGGCAAAAGTAACTGGACTTCACTCGAAAAGTGACTTGACTCGTCCATTCCTGTAAACTCCATCCTAAAGTTTCTTTCATAAAATTTGAATAATCTAACGAGCATACTTTCTATGGTCGAATGAGCTACAAAATAATTCTTGTGAGTATATTTTCTTTTCTGAGGATCATTGTAAATGGAACAAAAATGGGTTAAGTCTGAACTAAACAATGAAACATATTTGATAAAATTACCTTTATAATCAAGAATACTTGGAGCGATATCATTTCGTTTTGGATGAAGCATTGCTTCAAGAATAGTTTCTTTATAATGTTGTGTCCAAGTACCAATTGGTAAATCAGTTATTTCAATAGATGTTTCATCAAGTTTAGCACAAACACCATTAATAACTCCACGTGAACGATCATTATCTAATAATTTAATTTCACCAGTAAAGTTTTTATACCATGGAATTAATTCTTCTAATGTAAATACATCCGAATATTGTTTTGGTTGAGATGTTGGATTATTTAATTGATGTTGTCGTTCACGTTCTTGACGAATATAATATCTCATATTATTACTTAATGTTAATGGATTATATGATGGTATATCAGTTGAATAACCTGTACCAACACCCTGTGCACCATTAACAAGAACAGTTGGAATTATTGGACAATACCATTCAGGTTCAATACTCATACCATCTTCATTTAAATATGATAATAATGGTTCATCATTTTTATTGAATAATGATAAAGCAAGAGGACTAAAATCAAAATCAAAAGTAAATTATGGGCATGACCAACTATTGATTATCCACGCATAGAAAAAAGGTTCGAACTTAAGCTGAGTGTACCATTGAAAAGTGCACGATCTATAGTTTTTGAAATGAAAATATTTCTATTTCAATGTAGTATTCAATGCTCTGCACGAGATGCGAATGTTGCTTTTGGTGGGTGTGAATGTGGATTAAGAAAAGAACCACACCCACACCCAACATGCAACATTTGTACAAATGTTAGATATCTACATACTAAGATAAAGCGCTCAAAAATCATCTCTATTTTTGATGGAATTCCGTAATGAACACTATTTGTATTTTGTTATCCAATGTCGCTATGCTTATTAAGAAATAATCTGATATTATGAAAACTTGTTGAAGACTGGTCAACTTTTACGCAGATAGTTTACATGTACATCACTTCATCTTGTGGTAAAATACTAAACTCTCAGCTTTGCTAAAAACAATGTTCGTTTTTTTAATAGCTCATCAGCTTTAACTAAAAGAAAATCAATGAAATGTTTACTGATAGTAAATCTGTATGGTATGTATCTATAATAAATGTTTTAGAGAATTTTCTTTTGCCATAAACGAGAAATAGATGTTACAATGTAAACAAAATGAAATGTCGTAACACTTAACCATGCCGTTATGCATGTCAAACTTTGTGTTCTTTCTTTTACCTAAGTCGAGTAAAAATATAACGTGCAGAGGCTGCATCACTACCACCATGTAAACGTGTACCGAATTGACCAGCTGGTACAAGGAAGTTAATATTATTTGAGCCAACAAAATTTTGTGCAAGGCCAACAATTGTATTTGTTAATGATTGTTCGCCATGATGATAAGCAGAATTTTCGGCTACTTTACCACCTAATTGTGCTACTTTTATCTCACGGATTAAGTTTTTCGTAAAACAAACAAACATTATTTTACGTTGACCAGGTTTAAGACCATCCTTTAAAAAGAATAATTTGAGAAAAAAAAAATACTTTATTTTTATTATTTTTTACCATAATACTTGGAATTGCACGCTCTGTACTTGATTTAGAAAAAAGAACAAGTTCTTTATTAATAAAATCATTAAAATTTATTGCTTTGGTATCGTTTTTATATAAATAATCGGCTGGTAAATTTTGTTCACGTCTTTGATTAACATCTTCTGTATGCCATTTAATCCAATCTTTACGATCATCACTTAATGCACTATTAAAGGCTAACTGTATGGCTAAATCATCTTTAATTGAATCATATTTAAATATAATACGATGACGATCCATATTAGAAAAATATTCTTTTGCTTCTTTAGCTGTAGATGTACCCAAACCTGAGATTGACAATAAATAATTATTTATGTATATATTTTGCATAAAAAATAGAGAATAAAAGAAAAACCTTTGTAGTATTTGCATTTCCATTTTTGCCAATTTCGTGTTGATGCTTGCCATTGTTCAAATTCAGGCATAGAATAAAATGGAATAACATCATTACCTTTGGTAACCTAAACAAAAATATACTTTAAAACATAGAGAAAGAGAATCGTAATTCATACAGAATACTCTAAAAAGGATTTTTATGTATGTATATATGTAAGATATGATTACTGACGGTGTTCAGAAATTCGAAAAATCTTAGTTTAATATTGTGATTCATTTAATAACTAATATCTTCCTACATGGAATGTTGAATTAAACCGAAACAATGTCATTCACTTTGATTGAGACTCTAGTCAAACAATTTTAGTTCCGCTCTGGATGTTGTCGAAGCTTAGAACGGAATGCAAACTTCTATTACATTTATTAAAGCTTTATATTTCTTTCGTACATCGCTAATTAATTAGTCAATACTATTAAGTAAAAGATTTAATTTGAATTATCTAAGCAAAATTTTAATTTCTACAATGGACTACGTATTGAATAGATTGAAGAGACCAATGATGAAGTCCGATTTATTATCATGATTATATGTTATATTATTGCAGAAGTCTTTCTCATTGTGATCAAGATATTCATTCTATAATGAATGAAATATAGCTAGAAATCATTAGAGATTACAAGACATTTGAAAAAAATAATTTCCAATGGTTATCATTCGTTAAAAATACAATAATGTGAGCGAATGTGATTTTCTAAAAAGAATGAACATAAAACATGGAAACTATGTGAAACAAATCGTTGCTTTTTTATATACGAATCAAACTAAATTTATCTACTGCTAGCTGAATAGAAAACTGATCGATGCTCATCGTATTGTGACGGAATGTACAGAGTTGGGCAAGTCAAGTATTTTTCAAGCAGTGTCTTACGGGAACAATTTTTTTCCCGTTCCGTTTGCCGCATGAATCAGAAGCGAAAACAATATTAAAAATGGACGTTCCCGAAAATCATTTTGATTTACTTATGTACTCTCCAAACTTTGCTTTTGCAAACAAAACATGTCAAAATCTATCCAATGTTACACTGTTGAGCAAAAAGATTTCGACATTCATTCAAAGATCTTTGCATTGCTTATTAATTAAACGAAAAATAACAAATACCTATCACCAAAAATTAGATAAGCTCATTTACTATTTATTAGACTGTAATTCTATTATCATAACTATTGTTTTCTTTGTAATTATCACTTTTGAAAGCACTATTATTTAGATTATTTCCCGACATAGATCCTCTCCTCTTGAATGTTTTCGTTTCTTCATCGATGTTGTTGATGTACTAGTATTTTTTTTCTTTTTTCAATTATTCAATTGTTGAAGGAAATAATTCTGTCAACTTAACGTTGATAAATTTAGGCATATAAATAATAATTGATTTATTTTACTCAAATGTACTTCCAACAATAATAGCATTTTTAATTTAAGGTCATATCATGCTGTGTTAAGTGCGACGTTGACAAAACCTAGTATCTGATAATGATAGATTTTCTCAAACACGAACAATGAAATCGTAATAGGAAGTCTGAAAGCGTTAGAGGACCAAGAATAAAAAAAAGTTTTTATGGGAACGGAAATGAGAAACGGGAATCAAGAAAAGTCATTCCGGCAAGACATTACTTTCAAGTCACAAGTCAAGTCAAGTGAGACTTGACTTCACTTGTCTAGCTCTGTATGCATGTCATACTTATCATTTGTAGGACTTAGAAAAAGAAAAGAGAGAAAGAAATACTCAACTTTAGCGAATAGCACTATAATAATCATGATTATTACAGTTTAATTGACTTTAAAAAGTTTATTTCAACTTCAATTATCAACAAAATATTTATGATGCAACTAGCAAATGATCAGCTGTCACAAAAATAAAATATAAAGCTTATCAAAAGACATCACAAAAAATGACTCTACTTAAATCTATACTATCATTTTTTTTTTGAATTAAAAGTTCGAAAACTATACTTTTGACTTTACGGACGAGATAAAAATTTGAAATTACTCAGAAGATCAGAAAACCATTTGTCACGCCAAATCAAGTTTGACTTGACTTCCTCGGCTGTAGATGTAGATCTCGTTGGATCCGGACTTATTGAACGTTTTTGAAATCCGAACTCAGATCCAGTCAAACCATACTTTGATATTTTCAATGAAATTTTTGTAATCGGAAAAGATAGTCGTTCCCAAGGTACGAGATACTTTTTTTCAGACTTTTTCTATTCGGTGACTAGCATATCATACACATTTCGCAGACGACAAGAGTCTATCAAGTTCAAACATTTCAGACCAGAGGGGAACTGGGCTCAAGTCCGAGATCAATTTAACGAGATCTGTGTAGAAGTAAAATTACTTCTCCCCTATAGTATAATTTTGAATTTTTTCCAATCAATAATATCTTACTTTTAGAATGGGCGTAATAAATACTTCAATATAATCATGTTTGAGTAAATTTGGCCATTTATAATGTATAAAATTAATAACAAGTCCTTTAATATGACTACCATCTTGATCTTGATCGGCCATAATCATTAATTTTCCATAACGTAATTTAGATAAATCGCTTTTATTTACATATTTTTCACCATAATTTAAACCAAGAATTTTCACTAATTGTGAAACTTCATTATTTTCTGTCATTTTTTTTGTTGTTGCTTCTCGAACGTTCAACATTTTACCTTTTAATGGATAAACACCATAACGATCACGACCTAATTAAAAGAAAAACTTTTCATTTCGAAAAACGTTGTTTTTTTTTCTTTTGGTCTTCTTACCAATAACACCAAGACCAGCAACAGCAAGTGCTTTAGCTGAGTCTCCTTCGGTTACAATTAATGTACAATATTGCGAATTTTTTGTTCCAGCATCATTTGCATCATCTAATTTAGGTATACCTTTTAATTTCGATGTTTTTGATCCACTTTGTTTTTGTAATTTAGCGTCCTGTCGATGTTCAAGCCAATTAATAACTGATTCAACAATACCAGTTTTTTTAATAACATCTTTTAGAAAGTTTTCATCATCTTTTAATGGACATGTTGAACCAAAATGTTTACGTTCTGTTGCTAATTGCTTTTTTGCTTGTGATTCAAATTCAGGATTTTCAATTAAACAATTAACAAATATAAATAAATGTGATTTAACTTGCATAGGTTTAAGATTTTCTCCAGCTGTTTTACTTTTCTTTTTTATATGTTCGATAAGTTTTGGACAAATTTGTTCAGTTATATAATCAACATGTTTACCACCTTCGGATGTTAAAATTGAATTAACAAAACTAACTTGTGTAAAACCAGTAGTATGATCACTTTTTGCAACACCAACTTCCCAACGATCACTCACTTTTTTATAAACAATTTCTTTTTCTGATGTTTCAATATACATTAACATATAATCTTTCATATTTTTCACCTATATATAAAGATACCAAAAAAAAATGTTTACCAATTGAAAAAAAAAAAAAACATGTCATACTGGAATACGTTTGCCATTAAGTGTTACTTTACAACCAGTTGATATAGCTACATCATAGGCACGACGCTTAAATAATGCAACAAGATCATCATCAAATTTGTCCAGTTGAAATCGTTTTAAATCTGGTATAAATGTAATACGAGTAAATTCTTTTGGATTATCACTTGTTTTAGTTATAATTGCATCTTGTGGATCACGCATATTATTTGTCCAAGTCTAAATTAATTTTTTATTCTTTTAATAAATTTATTGGTCAAGATGAAAAACATACTTGTTTAAATGATCTTTTATATTCTTTTGAACATGTTTCAACAGTAAATTTTGTACTAAATATATTTGTTACTTTGGCACCGTAACCATTTCGACCACCTATGATAAAACATAAAATTTCAAAGAATTTTTTCAATGAGTTTAAACTATACCTGTAATTCGTTTATTATTATCATTAAAGTTATCTGATGTAAGAAGTTTGCCAAAAATTAATGTTGGAATGTAAATAGATTCATCTTGAGCCCATTTACGGACAGGAATACCTCGACCATCATTGCAAATTTTTATTTCACCTTTTTCTCTAAATAATTTAATACGTTATCAAGAATTTGAATTTTTGTTTTTTTTTTGAAGGAAACCTTACTGATTAATATCTACTTCGATGGATGTCATTGTTGAATCACGTTGTTTATTGTCAGCAGCATTAACTAAATGGAAAAGAAAGAGTGTATATACATTCGTTTCGAATAAACTAGTTTGTTTGTACCGAGAATTTCATCGAAAATTTTGTAGAGGCCTGGCACATAGGTAATTTCTTTTTTGATAATTTTTGGACCTTCTTCATTTTTTTCATCAAGAATCCACATTTCCTATGAGTATAAGATTGTAAAACAAATATATAGAAATAATAATATTACTTCGTGACATGGTTTATTTGAACCAATATATGTTTCAGGTCGTTTAAGAATATGATCAAGTTGTTCGAGAAGTTGATATGTTTCTTCATCTTTATTTGGTGCATCGCTAATCGATTTATTCATTGAAGACGCCATAAGGAAACAACGTCTTCAGTAAAAATAGCGTTTATAAGCAACGATTATGATATATAACTGTATGTTCTTGCACCAAATCTAAAAATGAACTATAGCTTGATGTGAAACAACTTTTGTCTATTTCTTTTCTTTGTTTAAATAACCATGTGACACTTTGTTCGCATATATATAGTTTATTCTCTGTTTGAATAAGTCTTTGTATTCAACTTCGATTTCTATCTGTTATAGGCTTTATATTGAAAACATCAGTCAATTCAAACTGAGTACTATAATTATTCTTATAAAGTGTACAAATATTTATCACGTATTATTTTCAAATGATTTACAATGACATTTAACTTTTTTTCAATATGCCAAAAAGTTGGTTTCATTTTATTTCGATAGATGCCCCTGTCTTTCATTGAACAGAAGGCTGGTCTGACCAGCGAGAGAGAACGGGAGACGGAGTGTTTGATATGTGGCAACCTCCGAATCGTGAAAACATTTTTTTTTCAACAAAACAAAAACTTTTTTGACGTTCTCTCAGAAAAAAATGTTTACATCCTTCTAAAAATAGTCATGACTAAAACCCATCAGGTTCATAATTATCAGACTTGGACTCGGTCGAACCATACTTTGATACTCTCAATAAAAGTTTCTAATCGATATTAGTGTTATGATCGAAGTGTTCCCCTTCGGTTATAAGACGGAGCAAAACGAATAATAAACACTCTTTTCTAGTACAGTGATAGTACAGCTGCCCGGAAAGAAGAAGACGAAGGTTCGATTCCTTGAGAAGGGAGATTATTCTTTTGTTCTGTTCTGTTGTCATACCATCACGTTGTTGTCTCGCACGTAACAATTAGATAATTGCTCTAAAGTGACGAGACATTTTTCCAACTTGTTGTATTCGATGACTAATGCTCTGTATATATTTCTCAGACGTCTAGAGCTCATCGGTTCAAATTTTGAACCTGGGCTCGAATAACAGAAACATGATCAGATTCTATTGGATTGTTTACTCTCTTTAGCTCAAGTGAATAATATGGTCTATGCTAAGTACCATTGTAATCAGAAGGCAAAAAGACTAATCTTAAAGGGTTTAAGGCTCTATATTTTTTTTACAGCAATACCGATGGCCTGAAGATGAACTTTTTGATTTTTCTCTTTACATCTAATAATACTTGGAGAACTTGCGCACACACCCTGTGGAGACAAAATTTGTTCCTTCTGTTGATGACAAAATTAAATATTGATGCAAATATGATATCGCAACTGACATAGGCTTAACTAACTTGTTGTTCATATTCATGATATAGATAAAATTTGCTTGATCTTTCATATGAAATGATAGCCAGTTCATTTGTTGTACAAATGTTGTACTACACTGATGTTGTGTCTTTTGTTCCCTTTCTTACGCGCGTATATGAGATTGTTGACGATTACAAGTAGTAGTGTGAGCGGAAGATGATATAGACCATTTTCAGTAACAATAAACTTCCTTTTTTTAACGATAGAATCAGATAAATTTCTAGCTTATTTTACTATAATTTTATCTTTTTACTTCCATTACTACCTGGATTATGTACCAGGTATCTATGTGTGACGGAACGACACAGAAAAAAATAGTCCCATTGTACAGGATATTTCTAAAAATTTCGTATCCGGTTGCGTCTCATGAGACATCATATTCGTCAAATGATTTTCAAAAAAAGTAAAATGAAGTATTAGTGATATATTTATTCGTTCGATTAATTATACAAAATATCATGCTACTAAGGACAATCCAAAAGAAGTGGCGTAAGTAGTTTATTTCGGTAGAGAAAACTTGAAGAAGCTTTTTTAAAATATAGTGATAATAAAAAAGATGCTCCATTTTTCCATGACACTTGATCGTTCTTCAACTAATATCACAATAGTGAAATTTCGACAAGAACTGTTTGTTATGATATGTGACGATAATATTCTATAATATTGTCTCTAATTCTATTTTCATTTTATTCTTCTCTTTGTGGATATGATGGTTGGTATTCTCTTCTCACACTCACATCCACTCCTGAATTATATGGATCAGATTGATATTCAATAACAGACGATGATGAATTTTCAAAAGACATTTTATCAGTTATGACTAAAATTTGAATTAATTCACTGATTTTAACTATTACAATAGATGGAATTGTGTATTTTGTTTATTTATATATTTATTCATTCATTCATTATTATCCATTTTACGGTGCTCTAGCGGCTACAACGCATAATCATTTACAGAATAGAACAAAATTATATTTTCATTAACTCTGCTGGAGTAGACAAGAATGTTACCTATATGAAAAACAAATAGTAATATGTTTTCTGCATAAAAAATGCTTGTATAAGGGGCTGTTTGTTTTATAGGATGCGACGGAAGTATCTTATCCCTCACGAAACCTTGTTATGTATCACTTCAAAGAGCAGCTATTTTGAAACAGGCATGAACGCCTGTAAAACTTTTCATTAAAACACATACAAAAACAAGCCAGATACGTTTAGTGAACAAAATATCAATCACCCGCAATTTTTGATCAAGTTATCAACTAAAACTTATAACATATTTTTTATCAATTATGATACATAAATGCTGATCTTATTTTAAAATAAAAAACTTTATTCATTAGTAAATTATATGAACCATATTGTGGTGTACAAAAGTAAATATTACCGTATAATAGCCCAATCTCTTGAACTTTCCAGAAATCTTCGTGTTTTACATAATGTTGATTCAATTTTCTTATGTTCGGATACTGAGCATTCGATATATATTTTTTTCTTAAATTTTTACTATTTTCCCTAAAAATACGCATATTTTGATTTTATACTCAACACTTTCCTGAAAAAGAAAAGTGAAATGAAAAAAGAAATTATTCGCTAAAAAGCATTGTATTTCTGAAAATTGAATTTCAGCAATAATTATAACGACATCGATTACAATGTTGTCATTATCATACACATTCTTATTTTCAAAGATCATCATGGCATGGCCTTAGTCGATATGTTTCTCATGGCGTGTGAAAAAATATATAGAAGCAAAAAAATGAATGCCAATCAATGAAAATTTTAAAAGACTTTCATTGCCGACTCCAGTATTTATTAGGTATTATCAAGGTGAAATTTTTCATCATTCATTTTCTGAAAAAAAGTTTCACATTGATTTTTCTTTTTTTTCTGACAATTTATTGAAATATATATATATTGCAGAAAAAAAAACATTGAATAAGTAATGAATTAATAACATGGAAACATAAGCTAAGTTATGCAAAAATTTAGCTGAAAAGTACATCTATAATAAGCATATCCAAGGTGACATTAGAGAACGATAATTTTTGATAAAAAGTAAGGAAAAAGGTAAAAGAAATGATGAGATAGGAAAAGCGAGGAAATAATTCATTATGACGCTAAAAGCTTCATTATATATATAATATATACATTCCTATTTTTTAGTAAAATAATACCAATGGAAATATATCATAATCGAAAGTCTGAGCTTTTTTAAATATGCACTCTGAAAATCTGGTATTTTAATAAACAGCATAATCTATAATTAAAGAAAAATCATGATAGTTATTTTTGACTATATTAACGTAGACATTACGTGTAAAACTAGGCGTGCATGATAGGTGAATAGAAAAAATAGCTTCTGTAATCTAAAGAGCTATTCAAGTGAGCGATGTATCTCTCTGTTTCCTTCTTTCTTTTTCTTTATATCTCTACCTAGAGAAAAGAATCACCTATGTATTTCTTTTTTTTCTTTCTTGCTGACATATATGCGTTCATTAGTTTGTTAGCCTATGCTGTAGTTTATATGAACATTAAAACTGCCTTCTTCTTATTTCATAAAGTTAACTAACAAATCATCACTATTATCAATCATAAGCATATATATAGAGACATTGACTAGGAACGTATAAGTAAGTTGACTTGATTATGAAAACAAAAAGTCCTGACACTCCTACTAACGTAACTGTCTCGCTCAAAAAAAAACACAAGCTAATCAAGAAAGTTATGATCACACATTTTCACTGTGTTATAGTCTTCTAGTATTTTTTTTCACTGCTTTTTAACCGTGTATATATATTCACACAAAGTTTTGTTTCTATGTTTGTGTCTATTTTTTACCAACATCACAGCATAGAGAATAATGCACGTAACACAGTTGTTGCTATTTACATTATTTTTCTTATTTTTTCCCAAGGTACTGTCGTCTTTCCAATTAATCTAACTTTCAGTATTTTATATTATTAGCAATTTAAATGAGTTGACACTTATTTTCTCTCTGTTAATCATCTACTATGAGTCATTCTATTTTTCATTGATCATCACAATACTTACTCATAAAGTGTCATTGAAAAAGAATGGTAAACTTTTATATATTGAAGAATCAGTTGCGTATATAATAATATTCACTTTATATGAATGAAATCTTCCTACAATTTTTTAGTCTTTCTTTTCCATATGATTTGTATCTCGCCATCTTAGTTTTTCATAGTAAATGACGATAAACTGTCTCATATTTATTATTCTATACTGTGACTTTATTTCTTTTTTTCAAGATAGTTATGATTTCATAAATAACGAGTACTTAAACAGACGAGAAATAAAAAAAACCATTATGCAATCGTCACAAACTAGTCATGATTTATATCAAGAAGACAATGAATGTAACATGCATAAACCAGTCAAACATGTTCGAAGTCATGATATTGATGATCAAAAGAATCAACGGCAACAAAAGCAACGGCAATATTCACCGTTTGGAAGCCATAATGTAATGTCATCTAGTTTTAGACATTCTATACGCAATCTGACTTCCTGCACTTTAATAAGGTAAATGAAAATAGGATAATAGTTTTTCGTTATATTTTCTAATGTCATAATGAAACGTAAAATTTCTTCAGCTATTTTAAACACAATGATCAATAAATCAATGTGTTACTCAGTTGAGATTGTCACAGATATACGACATCTGTTTTTTTTTCTTTTGAAAACCATTCTGTTTTTCTCAAAGGACATGTGTAAGTGTGTGCTTTTTTTTCTGCCGTGCTCGTTCATATTATGAGTATTATGCTCGACAACCGATTCGCTTGTTTCAGACGTTTTATTTCCTGTTTTTTTGCCTAAGTAGAAAGAAGATAGTAAGCATGGTTTCCATCGTGTAGTTTTTTTCCTTCTTCTTCTATCAACTACTACTACTACTGTTTCTACTCGTAAATGAATATAATGTCGCCGTGAACAACATGGCAACATAAGAAATATGTTGATGTCATTTGACTCGATTGTCTAGCTCTCGTTCTTTTTCTTACACTTTTGCATTTTAAATATCGAACTAAGTAATAAAAACAAAGAAAAAACAATACGCAAGAAAACATAAAAATACACAGCACGTGCTCTACAACTACCAAGATGAAGTAGGAGAGTTAGAGCATTTAAAATAAAAATCGGCGGCACATTCATGTTGAAATAGAAGGAAAAAAACAATTTTTTTCAAGTATATGAAAGAAAATATTATAATTGTGTTTATCAAAATTATGAAATCAAGTTGCGTTACAAATTGATTATCCAGGCAAAAAAACTAACTGACATGCTTTTTAAATCTGACTATAAGTTATTTGATACAAATGTGTGTTACGGGTACATGTCAAAAATATACGTTGGCTTTTTTAATGCCTGATAAAAAATATAGAAAATATTAGAATTTATAGTTTAATTTTTTCCTTGTCGTCTTTGTTCTCAACAGATGATAATAACATTCGTACAGTACAGATGTGATGAGATCACTTTGAATGACGGCTGACAAAAAAAAAACAGAATTTTAATCGGAACCAAAACAGTAGAAGAAAGCATAATCTCACTTGTATTGATTTTATTTCATCATACTTTATTCTCAATTCCTTTTTTTTTTTTTATCTCGTACAAAAAAATAAAAGAGAACGTTGCCGATCAACTATTTTTTTACGGAAGAAAGAGTGAATGCGATTGGCATTGGCATTTATATACGTATATAACATCATATTTATGCCATAGCCTCGTTCGACATCAATAATTTGAATCGTCAGGTATTACAACAATAACACGTCGTCGTACAGAGAAAAAAAAACAGGAAGACGAACATTTAAAAAATGATTATGTTTTTATAAGTGAGAAAAAAAGAAAATGTGAATATGCAGCAACATCAACATTGACTTTTCTAGTTTGACAAAATATACGATAATAATAATGTTAAATTCACTTCGTCGAAGGTATGTCTTTTTGCGATTTTCCATTTTAATAAAAGTATTTAATTTTCTCTTTATCAATTAATCAAAAAATCTTATTCCATAGATTATCAAACTATATATGTTGATTAAATTTTGATATAGCTTTGAAAATAAATGTTATTATTTCTGTATGATAAAGAGTTCATATATGTCTGTATAGATCAATATCTATTACTCAAAATCTTTTCGCCAATATAATGTCGAAAACACAGCGTGAATAAAATAATTTATTCATTTTTAGTTTTATTACCAATCATATATTGACACATGTGTATAGAAGAATAGGAGTGTCTGCAGTAATTTTAGACAAACATCACTCAAAGACGAGAGACAAGGCGTAATCATAATATTGACCAAACTTGAGTATATGTAGGTGTATTTGGTTTTTACTTTGTATTTATCTATCAACGAAATCATCTATAGGAAATGGATTTTTTTTCCGACTTTTATCATCAGACATGTGTATAGATATACATATACAAAGAAATGAGAAAGTAGATACGATGATGATCATTATGGGAAACATACAATGGAATATGTTTGATAGACTATTAAGTATATAAATATTTATCGTTAACTGTCTGTATCGCGATCTTTGAAGTGCACTTGTAGGAGTTAATAAAATTGATTACACATACATATCCAATAATAAAGTTCAAAACAAATAAATCATTACAAAATTCATGCGAGATTAAATTACAATGTTTGTTTTGTAGCATAAAAAAATTCTGAATTTAAACTTAATTTACTTAAATAAATAAGATCATCCTTTATAGAAAAATTATCTACAAGTTTAATCATTTCAAAGTTTGCTGTACTGCTAGAAAAAAAGAATACGTTTCTATTTTGTATAATTTTTTTTCTCATAAAATTAGACATGTAAAGCCATCACATTTTTTTTTATATTACTGGCATATTTCTATTGAAGGCTGCATGTGATGAATTTCTCATAAAATCGTCATCAGGTTTTTCTTTTCTCATTAATGATTGTGATTTTTTGTTTTTATTCAATTCAGACGAAAATCCAGTCGCACACCGGATAATGGTAGTCACAATCCATCAAAGACTGAAGCATCTGCTGTATTCGAAGGTGATCATCAACAATCACAAAAAGCCCTTCTAATACCAACAAGATCTTTTTCATCATCACCATCAAGTAATAAATATAAAAGTGGTATTGAATCGTCAATATCATCGACCGGTGACAATACTCCATCTCGTGTTAAAACACGTAAATCACCCGATGAAAAGAAAAGTGTTGAAATATCATCAGTAACATCAAATACATCACCATTCAATTCTTCATCACAAATAAAATCAACTGCAAAAGACGATATATTATTGCCTAATTCAAGTATATTATCTGGTAAAGAGGTGAGAAGAAACATATTTATCTTGTATTTGTTCATTCATTTAAATTCGATTTGAAAATAATCGAGACAAATTAATCTTGTCGTTCACTCTGAATATTGTCTGATTGACTAAAGTATTATTTGAATAGTTTTATGATCGGTTCATTTGACTCGACGTATTAGATCAAGCATATCAACATTACTCTTTTTTCTTCTCCTCTCGTACTTCTAAACATATATCCATGTGTATAGAGCTTATTACTTTCTAATCTCATTTGCATGTCAAATTGAATCCATTTAAGAAAGTAAAAAGATAAGTTTTATTGTCTCTCAACTATATAGTAGTTAAATCAATGTAGTCTATTATTGATAGATTATCTTTAATTATCTTTAAGCTTGACGTTTTTTTTGTAAAAAGAACAATGAATTCATGCTTATAAATCTTCTTCCTATTTTTTGTTTAGATTAGTACAAGTCTAGTTAATCTGATGGGTACAGCATTCGATTCAGTCCCTATCAATAATACAACACAAATGGCAACTCATGAAGCTAGAGTAAGTATTTTGAATTAAACTTTTTCTTTTTTATCATTGATCAGTATTAATGAGATGAAACAAGCAGAACAATGAACATTTTTCATTTTCTACAGCCACGTAAAAATAGTGTCCTCGGTCTCCTTCAGGTATGCATATAGGGGATATATAATATATATATGTGATATCCATGCTTGCATTTGAATTCTTTCTTATGCTGAATTAATATAGATTACATTATGAAACTATTTTATGCGTACAAAATGCTTTGCATTTCTGAAATTTTTGCTTTGTTTTTTAATGCCAATATACTAATCATAGTTAGTACGATATTCTCAATCAATGACCTTGTCTATTGCCTAGTATGTCTGTTTTTTGTTGTCGTTGATGTCACGTCATCGAAAAACAGAAGAAAAGAATCGCTGATGATGAACAAAGGCATCCGAGAAAGAAAATAGATATATTTTACTATCAGATGAAAAGAAAAAAAAAACGAGAAAGACGAGCGCGTAGTTTTTCATCATCGGACAAGCAACGCACGTCTCCAGAACTGATCGCACCGCCTTGTATTCTACAGCCAAAAACTAGAGAGAGAAAAAGAATTTTCTTTCGCTTTTGTCTCTTGACTGTCATTGATGGTTGTTTGTTATTGTGCCGACTAGTAAAGATAATAATAACAACAGCAAATGCATTCCATAAGAATCGATCTTCGTCCTCTTTCTTTTGCTTTGTTTGACATTGAATATTATGACGGAAATTGATCGATATATGTTGACGATAACTAGCAATAACTGCTGATATTGATCTAACCATGAATTCAGATGATAAGTTATCCTCAATGCCACCCTTATTAACTCATCGAATAATTAATCTATCACCACTATTTTCTATACAAAATCAGCATTATATCGTATGTGTTTTACAAATACTAATACATTTCTTTTTCTTTCTGAGACAAATTTTATTGAAACTTTTTTTTTTACAGCATATATCCTCTACTCCTGCTGCTCCAATTGAACGAATAGTACGTAAGAAATGCATAAAGAAAGAAATTTGATTCAATATTAATTTATTCAGGGATTTTTTGGATCATCATCTAATGTGGGTTCATCTGGTATGACTGAATCCCCATCATCACAACGAACAATTTGTACCGGAAATAATCATTTTGGTAATTCTACATCAAGTGCATATACCAAATCACCGAATCAATATACATGGTGTTATGAAAGTTCTGCATCTATTTCAACAAATAGTGGAACTAGCTTTGATGAATGTTTACCTCATCTTGAAACTGATGATAAACCATTAATATATCGTGAACAATTTGAACCAACTGTAAAGAAAATATTTCTTTTTTATGTTTTTGAACAAGTATTTATTTTTCCTTTTTTTTCTCTAGGAACATTTTAATTGGTATGGTACTAGTGATATTCATGGACCTGTTATTATTTCATATAAATATTCAAATGATCATGATAAACAACGATACGTTATGGCCATTGTTCGGTTAGGGATTATAAGAATCAATCTTGTAATTAAGAATTATTATGTTTTTTTTTTATACAGAACTCGACATCGAACATCGATTGAGTCATTATTGGATATACCGTCATCACTTTCTTCTATAGACATTTTACGGCGAATATGTGATCAATGTGCCATCACTGATATTGAATATTTCGATCCGATACTTTGTAATGGGGTAAAATTTAAGAAAATAAATAAGTAAATAAATTTTTCTATTTCTCAAATTTTAGGCTCATGATTTGCTGATAAAATATGATGAATCATATGTATCTAATACACATAAGTTTGGTATTATATATCAACGTGAAAATCAACTTGCTGAAGAAGATATATTCAGTAATGAAGTGCATAGTATTGTTATGGATAAATTTCTTGATTTTATTGGTAATCGAGTTAAACTAAAAGATTTTCAAGGGTAAAAAGGTTCAAAAAATAAATTTATCGCATTTAAACAAGAAATATTTCTTTAGATTTCGTGGTGGTCTAGATGTTAAATCTGATCATACAGGAACTGAATCCATTTATGAACAATTTAATAATCATGAAATAATGTTTCATGTTAGTACATTATTACCATATTCAAAAATAGAACGACAACAACTTGAACGTAAACGTCATATTGGCAATGACATTGTTGCTATAGTCTTTCAAGAAAATGAAACAATATTTAATCCAGAATGTATTGCTTCGCAATTTTTACATGTTTATCTTGTTGTAACACCATTAGATAATGATGGTGCACGTTTTAAAGTATCTGTTATTCATCGTGATAGTGTACCATTATTTGGACCATTTATCAATCATTCAAATTCATTTCATTGTGATCATATATTTAAACAATGGTTATTAACAAAATTAATTAATGCTGAAATGGCTTCATGTAAAGCAAATACTTTTCAAAAATATCAAGTACGAAAAAATTTTTCGTTTTGTTTTTTTTTGTTATTTTTTAAGATCTTTATATTGTTTGTAATGAAATAGGAACGTACAAAAATGAATTTATTTGAAAATTTATATCGTACAGTACATGATAATAATCGTCCATTTATGAGCTTCATTTTTAATCATAGTCAATATAAGCATGAATGTGATATTGAACAACAAAAAGAAGATGCACAAATATATTCTTCAACAAAAACATATGATCGACATGCAGATAATTCATTACTTGGTTCAGTAAGACGTCGCTTTATTGCACCAAAATTACGTACACAACATTCACTTACACCACCACCAACAACAATTATTGTTTCAACACCATCATCAAATAATATAAATGATTCAAAATCAAAAACGAGTTCAGTCACAACGGAATTAAAACAAAGTGCATCGAAAGAATCAATAACAAATAATAGTAATAATGGGAAAATGTCTTCAATCTTCTTTTTACCAAAGGTAAATTCCTCAGTATCATATATATATATATAATGGTATTTGCCGTTTACCTTGTTTTGTTTCTTATCAGAATGATTGATCAGCTATAGTGATTGACACAAGTCCTTGCTTTTGTGATTGCCACCGAAGGGAAATAATCTTTCTGTGAGCACCTTTTGAAAATAAGACTATAGAATAAATATGATTGACTAAATGCAAATTTTTCTCTATTGGATGAAAACATAGTGAAAAACAGTTACTTTCATACAAATCTTAAAGCAAATTAATCTCACAAAAATTTATGACGATAATATTTCGCTATTCGATCCAAATTGGATTTATTCATGATTTTGTTATTCGTATGATACATCTGTATACTTTTGATCAGATTTTGATTTAGCCACTAATAGAACTAGAAGAAAGCATAGACTCAATTGGTTAATTTCCTTTGATCGTCTGACAGATAAGTTCTTCGAGTGGTTGGATTCTTTACAAAAATCATGTAAGTTTTTTAAAACTGGCACTCGTGATAAACAGCTTAGTTTCGTGCATGTTACTTATCAGAGGTTCAACAAACGTAATCGAGCTACTTACCTGTCTAGGATTTTTTTTGTAAGTTTTAAATAAAAACTTTGTTTTTTTGAACAGGAAATTTAGATATCAAAATTTGCAGAGGAGTATTTTTGCCACTGGAATGTAGCAAATATTCTTCTTTTTCAGTCATTTTTGACTAGACACAATGGTAACTAATAAAAAATTGTGAGCATATTGTGCATTATCCATTGATTTATGTAGTTTATTTAATCGTTTTGCTAAGTTACTGTTCACACTTTCTCCAATAAGTTATTATTATTATTTTCAATGAATTGTCGACTAATTCTTATTGTTTCTGGATTCATGTTCCTATGGCCGTTATATGTCTAGAATTGTTAAGTGTTCTTTAACTAGTTCATCAAATTCATTCAAAATGTCACTTATTTGTTTTTTTTATTAGCTATCATGGCTGAGTGGCTATGTTGCTCCATACGTATCCACATACTACTGTGTATAAACCTCAGTATCACCAGCCATGAAATGATGCTGCACAAGTCACTAACGCTATGTGTCTCAGATCGAACGTCCGATAATATGCTGACTACATTGTAGCATATCCCTGATCTTGTGACTAGTTAGTGTGTGGAAAGTTCACGTAATTGAGCGCAAGAACCGGCGTCAGGCTGGCCTTGTGTCCGGAGCTACGAGTAGCCATAGTCGTAGAGAAGATATCAGACTATCAAATCTGCTGCTATTCAGTACTCTATACCGCAAGATTTATGTGGAAATGTTAGGGTTTTCTCCCTTATTGTTTATTATCTATAGATATTCATTGTACTAAATAAATAAATGTTCCGTATAGACATGATATTTTCGTATACATGGCACTGCTACCTGCTTAAAAGAAAGCATCCTTCTAGTTCATTTTGTTCATATATTAAAAAACCATGCAAGTGGTCAAACACAAGCAAGGTTGACGCAAGAAAAGCCTGTTTCGAACTCGTTTACCTATTATCACTCCCATTCGATTGTATATAAAAGATCATCATAACTAGAACTCTACGAGACTAATCTATATTCCTATAAGTTACAGTGAATCATAGCATGTTATATCACTTGGTGGTTAAACATTACTACCGATCAAGCGCAAGTTTTTCTCTACGTTCTTTCGTCATCAAATTAAATTTGTCTAATTAAAAAGCATAGAATTATATCCTAATAAAAATCAATATTCTCTAATGAAATTCTTCATTATCGAAAATCTCTATCAAGATGAAAATAAATTCTTATCTTTTATTAATAGAATCAGATTCCTCAAATGGAAAAATTAAATACTACTCGTGCATTCTTAGAAGCTGAAAACGCTGATTTATCATTAAGGTAATATTTTCGCATGCATATTTCTTGTGTTTCAATTTGAGTATATTACTTAAGTTCTCGTTCAAATTCAAAATTTTTATCGCCAGCAACATGTCCATCTACACCATCTAATCATTTTGATAACAAAATAGACTCATATTCACTTGCACCATCATTCAGTTTTAATAAACCATCAATAGATGACATAGATCATAATCAATTATCACTTGATGATCTACAATCTTCATCAAAAGATGGTAAAAATAAAAATGAAATATTCTTTTGAAAATATTGTTTTATTTTTAATTTTAATTTTAGATTTAATTAAATTTATTGGTGTATTACAACAACAACATTCAACAAAATTAGTTCAAATGGATGAAAACTATTCAAAAGCTTTGAAACAACTTGAAATACAATTAGTACAACAACGAAATGTTGTTAATGGAGAGAGTTCATAAAACTAATAAATGCTTTATTTTTAACGTTTATTCCGTCCTTAATTTCGTTGTTGTTCTCAAAAATTGTTAATATCAACTAAATCTATTATATATCTCATGTTTCATATCTCCAAATTGAAGTCTCACTTTTTCTTCTCTCTACATATACACGTATATATATTTATGTTTAAATCGCGAAGCTTTGTATAAAATTGCTCTCTTTTCTTTCTCTTTTGCGTATAATATCTGTTATAATAAATATACAGTTGATCTTTGTATTAGTATATTTTCTTTACTAATATTTTACTTGCTTGAATGACTTATTTAAATAGAGAAATACCTTTGAATCTATTGAATAAGTGTAGAATAAATTTTAAATAAGCCAAGAAAATTCGAATGGATTACTGTTCTTTGATTTAATCAAAACCTTACTAATCAAGAAAAAACACGCAAAACATAATCAAGATTTGTTTCACCAAACGTTAGTTTTTAATGAAATCATTTTAAAAATCTTGAATAAAATTTATATAGAATGACTATTAGCAAAGCTACTAAATATGATTGAAACCAAGTTTTTACAAATAATTTTTTTTATTGAATAAATTTTTACTGAAAAGGGAAAGAACAAGAAGATTGAGCCCAAAACTGTAAACATGAAACTGACCTGTACTATATCTGAGAGATTCGTAATCTTACTTAACCTAGCCATCAAGATGTAATTGAATGCTAAAATAACAGTCTGAAAAGTTATCGTTCGATCAACTGCAACATGAAGAAGAAATAGCAGAAACTTTACTCTTGAAGTCTTATAAGATCTCCTGAAATCTGTCAAAGTCCCGTGAAATCTTAAGAAGTTTTTGAATTATAGTTTTTAATATATGTTGACGTCTCATGAATTGTGCTGTTTCTTCCTCGCTTTAACATAAGCGAAAGAAAAGAATTTATGAAATCGAATTCTTAATAATAGAAAACGTTTTTCATATTCTATCGAACTGAGATCCAACGAATTTTATAGCTATTAATCTAATGAAAAGTCATTTTTACTATATATGACCACAAAAGAAGACAGAAAAGGCAAGCAGTATTTAACTTTACTCTCTTTCTTGTTGTCTTCATCTCAATTGCTTAAAATATTACATTGTAAAGCATTCGACTTTTTGTTGTCTATTAATAACACCTGTTTAAACTGTTTTCATTTACATAAAAATTTCCATGAAGAACTTTATTTCAAATGAAAAACAATCTGTTTTTAACCCAGTTTATTTGCATAAATGACTGAACACTAGGAAAATGTGTTTGTTTTCAATATCATACAAATATTATTATGGATATGATCATAAACATAAACATAGCAAAGAAAAGAAAACTAAATTCTGAACATTGTGATAGAAGAATCTTATTGAGAGTTGCTCCAAAATATTGCCAATATTCAAATAAAAGTTTTGTAGAAATAAATGTCTGTCAATGAATATCTGTAAACAATCATTATCTATTGATAGATACGTGCAAATTATAGTTAAATATATTATTTTCATGATGCTTTCAACTTTTTGAAAATTTACGATTTTTTTTATTCATATGAAGTTATTCAATTGAAATATTTGGTGTTTGCACATTTATACAAGACGACAAAGGTACTTCCTGTATTTTGTTAATTGAAGACAAAAATGCTTGCTGATATTTGCCATTGATGATGATAATGAGAATGATGAACTTAGCACCGATTAGGTCGATATTAACTGTACTCTGATCTATGTTGAACTCATTAACAATATTATCCATACATGACATTTAAATACAGCCAAGAGAAATTGCGAAAATAGTAGTAACTTTAAAAAAAAAGGAAGAATATTTACAAAACAATTCGAAATTAATCCTTGTTGATAAGAACGAAACGAAAACGTGTTTAGATTAGTCTATTAATGAGAAATGAATTTAATTTTTCGTCGTTTGAAAAACTAAACTCTTCCAGTGAAGTTGATTTCATCGATCAATTTTTAATTATATACACTGCGAACTATGAAACAATGGGATATCATTTCGTACTATTTTAGAAAACTGTCTCACAATAAAACTTATTTTTCAATTTATTCGTACTATTAGGCCTACGCAGCATGTTTTTTTTTTCTTTATAACATGGCAAAATAAATTTTTATCAGCTCGGTATTCTGACAAACAGCGTGGTCTCAAAGATAAAATTTTGCATATATGAGAATGTTATCAGAAAATTTCAAACGTGTCATTGAATCAATCGTATTATTTTATTTAAATTCGACTTTATAGAAAACTACTCTATTTTATAACTGAACCAATCGAACCTCACTAAAAGTTTAGGTGTCTCCTTCAGTCTCTAAACTTTGGTCTTTTGCATTAAAAAAAAGTTCAAACTATTCGAAAAGTTCTTTATAAAGCAAAAGGATATGATATTTTTTCTGTTCTTTTCTGTAGAAAGACTTATCTTTATTACATATATTTTCTATGAAGATATTCACAAGACATAGTAGGTCATAACATTGTGGTATATTTTTTGTATCGAGGATTATTTTGTGGTAACTTTATTTTTTCTTACTTGATGCAATAGAAACTTTGACATTTCTTTTACAGGAGACCAAGTCGTAATTTGACTAAGTTCTCAAAATATTTTAGAAGAAAGGTTTCATATAAGTGTAGACGGACAAGATAAAGTTTTATTTACAATAACTTTATGGATAGATACATAATAATGATTCAAGGTAATAGAATAACATCAGAAACTTATTTTTTTGCAAAATTATGTTTGTACATAATTATTATCAGTGATGTAAAATTTTTCGAACATCTTTTCGTAGATTTTCTAATGAAAAAAGGAATGGAAGACGTTTTTTCGTGGAGATATCGCAAAATAATATTGTCGATAAAATGCAACACAATTCTCAGTTTAGTTTTTCGATTAGAATGTTTCCTCGGCACAACCTGAATATTTATGTTCTAGCAGAAAAAATTAATTTTCTAAGTTCATTTTTCGTTGATAAATTTCATTCAATCTGAATTCGAACTGATTCAGTAATGAATCTCATTTATTCATGAGTATAAAATAAAATAGAGACATATACAAGAATAGATCTGTTTATGATGAAAAATTAGTTTCACATGAATGCTCTGTATAATGCAAGGAAAAAAAATATATCGATCGACTACAGTACTTTATTCAGATTTCCTGCTTCGTAAGAGCAAATTAAAACTTTGAGAGGACCGATCCGATCTTCTGAGCTAGAAAATCAACAGGTAACTTGTTTCATTTCGAGTATTCCTTTTCATATATCTAATCTTATTTAATTGTTATTAATTTTATTAAGATTTACGTCCGAAAGTTTTTAGATACACACGTGAAAACATTACGATTAATATTTCAACACAGTAATAAATCGACGCATATTTGACTGTCTTCTTTTTTTTTATATTTCATTGTTCTATTAAGTCATCTGACTAAAGGCTCAAAAAGTTTCAATAAGGAATGTTTATCTGTTATGGCAAATCGTGTTGTGTTAAAAATAAATTTGTCATGTTTGAATATTCGAAACTCTTGAAAAGTTTTAGAAGAAGTAAAAGAGTAGTATTTTTACTTTATGAGTTCTTTTGAGAACATTTTCCTGTGATAAAACGTGTTATCTTCCTTCGCTTTTTATCTATCTATCAGATATCTATCATCATGTCTTCTTCTATTTGTTGTCGATTAGCTAGTATATAGGATTGAATTATCTTCCTACTTTTGCAACTTAATTGTTAAACATGCTCAAGTCCATGGTTTCAACGTTCGATTCCATGGATTCTCAATTGAAAAACTGCGGAAGATGTTAGAAACTTGAAAATATGAATGCGATGATCATGTGTGATAGTCAGCTCTCGTCGCTGATGACCATTTCAGGTCGAAACAAAGAACAGTCAGCCACTGGGTTCAGACATCGTTTTTCTGTCCGACACTGTACAGGAGCTCCAAGATTGGAAAATTGTATAAGAAAACGTCTCACAGTCGCAATAAAAATTCAAAAAGCTTTTTAGCTTTATTGGACAATAGCAGATCATTTTCAATTATTGAGAGGATTTACACTCCTCGCAGTTGCGCTTCTTGATTCCAGTTACCAAGTTCTATCATTTTCCAGAGTTTCCTCACCAGAATAGACTGTAAATCATTTATCTGACTATGCACAATTCTCTTTAAAAACCACCTTTTTCATTATTAGTACTGTTTCCATCATCATCAACGACTTATTGATAAATATATCTCGCTCTTTAATATCGAAAACATACCAAAAATTTACTTAAGCAAACAAATTATAGAAGTCTTAAAAGTTTTTCAAGTTCTGAATACAAAATCTTTAACTAAAACAAATGAATACTGTTATTATAGAAATTAATAAGACCATATACGTACATGATTTCGATGTAATTTTTTGTACCAAAACAAAATTAATATCTGTAACAAATTCTTATAACTTGCTTTGCGTAAAAAAACTACCACATTTTAGGCTTTGCTTAATGATTCATTATTATCTTGTCTACTCAACGTCCATTCTAATAATATATTTAGTTTTTCTTCTAATATATAATATTTAGTATATTAATAAGTCAAAATATCGACTTGAAATATGTAAGTACCATGCAAAAATGCATATGAAACAGTTGAAAAGCAAACATAAAACTATTACATTGATCTTATATTTGTCTACTGAAAAATTCTTTATTTGTTTAGCTGTACAACAGTATTTAATATGCCAATAAAAGTGATTATTATACTACAGTCACAAAATTTCGGTATAGGGTTAATAATGTCGATAGATGTACTAATGTAAACGAAGGTACTAACATCGCTACGGACATTAAGACAGAACAACTCTTCATAATCATGACTATGGCAATGCATTAAACTATTCTAACCGTTGTTTATGACATATCTCAAGTTAGTTCTTCATTTATAGTTTTTTTTTTAGAAACAAGGCAACGAATAAGCAATTCAATAATCAAAAATTAAGAATGCATTGACAAATATCTTGTTCATCTGTGAAGCAAAGTGGTTTAAGAATGCAACCGAAATTCTGTTTCAATTAGTATTATCATGGCAAGTGATGAAGCGTCAAATCAAAACTCGGATAAACTTTTGTTTACTATCGTAACTATTTCGTCGACAACGTTACAGAACTGCAAAAAAAATTAATACGTCAGTCGGAACAAAAATATCATCATCATATTTTTATTTAAACAGAAGAGCACTTATCAATGCTCAATCATGCTATACGTAGAATAAAAGTCGATATTATCCTTAGAATAAGCTTTTTCGTACGCGATCACCTTATCTTATATTTGTCAACTTCATTCTAAATAATGCCAAGTCAACAACCAACCGTCTCGTTTATTCTCAATCGTGCTCAAAATTTGCCTCCGACAAACATTGATCAGATAAATAGAACAAACGATGCAATATTATCGTTTAACAAAGATTCATCCTAAAGTAAGCATTGTTCTGTGTCCGTCAAGTTCGTTTGTTAAATTATTGTGTAATTCTATTTGACGATGAAGTTAACAAAAAATTGACTCATAGATTGAAAAATATCAAGCAGCATATCTACATAGAGATTAAATAGTAGTTGATATTAAACACGGAAAGAGTTTGACTTATCACAATTAACTGTTCTCATTATCGAATGGATTGAGATCGTATTATTTAAATGCAGATGACAGTGTGAGATCAAAATTTTGAGTTTATGTATCAAGCTGATTATTGTGAACCAATTGAAAATTAAATTTTCTTATCTAAAATTTCTCCGAATGTTTTCTTCGCTAAACTAATTATATCGAACGATGATAATGAAGTTGGTATTATCCATGTAGAATATTGTTAAATATCTCTGAGTCAATCCTTAGAAATAAAAATTTTATCGAAATATCTATCTAGTTCCTATTTCTGATAAATTTAATTCGATGAAAAATGTTTTGTGAAAAGTTGATTTCGATGTATTTGTCTTACTCTTTTATGTATCAATTGTGAGACTCTTATAGAAAACTACAGTCTTAAACGAATCTCAAGAGAGCACAATAAATCTAATCTAAGCACTGAGGATCGATAAAATACTCAAGATAAGAATTAGAATTATTTCACCTCAATTGTCAACAAACAATGTTTTCTTTGATGGCTATTACAATTGATTCATGCTTATTCAAAGTATACGCTATATCAAACTTTATATATACGACAGACACAATTTTTAGAGATGTACTTATTAGATTTATTCATTTCGGGATTATTTTCATAGAATACTATGAAAAATAAATAGCATTGATAAATTCAACATTTCTCTTTCTAAAGATTTCTATAACATAGTTTTTGATATTTCACTAATTTTTATTTTTTAAGCATTTTGATTTTCGACGATAAACATTCTTTACGATGAAACATTTCTAAATATCAAATGCAGTTCAATCACATATTTTGACTCTAAATATCGTTTTAATAGATAATATGTTTACTAATGTCCTTGAACTGATATTCAACACTACTTTCATCAAATACAATCGTACTTTTATGTTTTTTTTCTTTCCTTTTCTGAAAGGATTAGTCTATAAAAATCTTGGTACTAAATCTTTCTACCACAACAGCTTCAATATCTGTTCACAAGAAAAAAAGTTGAACTCAATATATGTCAAGACAACCTTATTTTACTTTGATATTGCCATTTCTATGACAGTGAAAGAAGAAAAACAGGCATCATTTTTTTAAATAATCTCTTAACTTTTCTAAGCCGATAAAGGTCCATTCATCGTCAAAATATGAAGTCAAACAGCGTTCGAATATTCATTTTTTTCTTATTAAGTTACAAGTTACGATCATGTAAACACAACAGTCAACTATTGCTTTCATGAAACAGCTGAACTATGAATGTTTGTTTTTTCCGCACTTCAATAATAAATTCTCATTTGAAATCAAATTGTCCTTTATGGCAATTTTTTATAAGTTCAAAATTAACAATTACAGCTATTCTTCTTGTTTTTTTTTCTCTTTTATTCTCTTCTTTTTTAAACAAGAGGACAATGAACAACAGTAGTAGACAAAAAAATGTTTTTGAAACACAACAAATAAAGACATGGAAAAAGAAACAAAGAGAAGCTAATAATGAACAATAATAAAAAGCCGAACAATCGACAATGAAAAGAAAAGAGAACGAAAGAGAGAAAAGAAAATGTCTCAATACGATATTGTCATATTTGCTTTTTTTTTCTAATCGTATATTTTATTCATTGTATTTTTCTTTATGATTAAGTAAATATTCTGCTAGAAAACTAATTGGTTTAGCGGGCCGTTCTTTGGCAAGTTGAGACATTGCCTGAAGAAGAATTGGTACCACAGTTTGATCAAGATAAGCCCGTGTTGGTAATGTTGATAAATCAGGTTTTGTTTTTTCACCTGATTGTTGTTGCGAATTCGTATTATTTTCCTTAGTGGTATCAGCAGATGTTGTTGTTTTATCATTTGATGTTTGTTGCTCACCTGAATCACCAGCTGTTTGAGCTTCCATTTGTTCGGATGATGTTGTACTTACAACATTTTTTTCACCCGATTCACTACCTGCATTAACGGATGTTGGTTGATTTTCGCCTGAAACTTCCGACATTATGACTTAATATATAATTGTTTTTCGGATTTAATCTAAAACAAAATGGCATAAAAAGTTTTATCCTACTATGTAGGTGGCTGCTTTCTTTCAAATGCAAAAACACAAAAAAAAAACAGAATAATCTATGAACACTACGATAAACGAGAAGACTATGCGTTATCTATATGTTAAAACTTTGACAATATGAACAATACAAACAATAATATGTAATTAATGGAAAATTTATTCCCCATATTTTTCTTTGTTTTGTTGTAAATATAAAGCCAAGTGTTCAATTGGTTTAGCTGGACGATCACGTGCAAGTTGTGACATACCTTGAAGAAGTATAGGTACAACAGTTTGATCAAGATATGCACGTGTTGGTAATGTTGATAAATCAGCTTTTTGTTTATTAGTGTTTGTTGAATCATCTTTTTGATTTTCACCATTTGTTGATAAATCATTATTTACTTTTGTTGAATCGACTACTTGTTGATCCATTGGTTCATTGGTGGATGTCTTTTCGCCATCAGTACCATTAACTGTTGATGATGGTTCATTTTCAATATTTGTTGTTACGGTATTTTGTTGACTTTCAACAGCAGTATCCGACATATTCAATAAATAGATAAACAAAAAAAGTTTAATAAATTTTCTTTTATCTGAATGATAGATATAAGGTGATAAATGAATGAACAAAAGAACGTGCCCGTTAGTTCGTTCGCCTTTCTTCTAATCGCCATTGTTGACCGACCATCAAATGACTTGTTTTTGGAGAGGTTTCTAAAAATCTGTATTTATTATCAAACTATGATAAATATAATTATTTTTTCATATTATACAATATTGACTTTTCCTCCCGAGTATTTATTTATTCCGAAATTTGATTTATACTAGATGTCACTAAATATCAATAACACAATAAATTCTATACTACGATTCGTTATAGACATATGAACAGAAATCAATGATTAGATATAGATTTTTTTCAAATTTTGAAATAATTTTCTATTATGATATCACTCTTCCTCGAGTGATGTTTTGACATTTAAATGATAGATATAGACACTGTTCTGATCTTCGTCTGTAAAAACAAACGTGACAAGTTAAAGATTTTTGTGAGATCAGACGTTTCTACTTTAATTTTGAATTCAAAGTAATGTCGTCCGATTCACATATATGACAGGAAAAAAGTTATATTTGATTGTATATTTATTTATTATTGAAGAAACTATTTGTTAAACTATAGATAAGATATATTAACATAGACGTATTTTCCAGGTTTCCGAGTTTTTTAATATACAAGACAAGACTCAGCTTCAATAAAATAATTATAAAAAAGAAATATTAGATTCGGTTCATCAAACTGAAAGTAAAAGAAATAGTTTCATTGCTTTTGATCTAATAATGCATGAATAGTCGATTTTTATGGCTGAAAGAATGATCGACATGATATGTTGTTTAATCCAAATAGAAATGAGAAATTTGTTGTGATTTTTCGTAAGAATCCAATGTTTTCATTGGTCGACTAATCCTTTTTTTTTTATATATCTGAAGTTATATTTCCTTATTATCAAGAATAATATGAAGAATTACAGAAAAGATGTACATCTAAATATGGACTATAGTTTGTCACAAAATACTGGTTATTACATAGTTGCTATTTTATTTTCTAAAAGGAAATTAGAAACTTTGTCACATTGACTGTAACCGGAACAATCTAAGAAGACCTAGAATGTAAATTTTTCGATATAAAAAGGTTTTTGTATGTTCCGTAATACTACAATGATTCAATATTTTAGTTCCGATTTTGTAATCTTCGGAGTAGCATTCAGGTATCACAAAATATATGTCTTGTCTAATCAATGGTATTAAATATAACAATTTCATTCTAGTAAATATAACAAAAACAATAGCATGTCAAAGTACCTTTTCTATAGTAAAATAGTTTTTCTAATTCATAAATATTCTTCGTCTTATCAAGAATGATTGTTCGTGAATAAAGAATAATTTTTTTTTTCATTAGTTTTTTTATTATTTCAGTTTGAATGAATAAAACTATAGTATGTGCAAAGAAAAAACATGAAACACCAATTATCAATTGAATTATACTAAACAAGTTTTGATATTTCGATGTTAGACAATATATCTGATGGATTAACTTCTGAACCATCATTAAAAAGTATAGATCGTGATGATGATGATGATGATGATGTGTTGTTGAGATATTCGATTACTATTTTGACTATCAATAATAAATGCAACAGTTGAAAAAAGTAATTAATATTTTGAGTACTATTGATCGACTATGATAGTTAGTAACTTGTAAATTTGTGCCATTATTGTTCTCACCAAATACTTGTCACTTAGCAAGTTTCGATCGCCTTTCCTCAATGATTCTTGAGATATAAGTGTCCCATTTATTTTCTGTGAAATGTTGATAATTTTTGATCAAAAAGAGATGAAAACTTTCTATTCATTAAAATTTAACGTTAACTCGTCTTTATGTTCAATATGAATTCAAAGCAATAACTCTCAACAGTTACTGAAACACAGATATTTTACGATCGAGAATTACTTTTAAAGTTTGAGATTCTGTTCAAAAAAAACTTCATACCTTAATCTAGGAATATAGTTTTCATTTCAAAATTGTACGAGATTCTCTAAAATGCTATTAGATTATTCATACAACGTATGAGGATTAACTATTCAATAGTTTGAGAAGTTCATTGAAAATGAGCAATCACCATTGAAGTATGCATTGACCAGTAATAATGAGAAACAAAGAGTCGTCTATTATGCTGTATATTCTGTGATCAATGTTCATGATAATCATCTGAAAATGTAAGAAAAAGCAATGTATAGTTAGAATTTTGTTAGAGAGGCTTCAACACTTACCATAACCTCAAGTTATAGCATTTATTTTGTATCTTTTATCACTCTTCATATACTTGTAAGCAAAACAATTCGTATATTTGACATTAGTAGACAAAATTGCATCGTCACATATCCATATCTTTTTGTGCTAATCAATTATTTAAAGATTAAGAAATTTAAAAAACAACTGTATTTCATAAAGGACACTATTACTCAACTAACTGAGCCAAATACGAATGTGATACTAATAATAAATGACTGAAGGATCCTGCCAGACTTAATGACCAATCCTAAACCAAGATACCGTATATGTTGTTTTATAGAACAATTTGTCATACATTGAATGGTATATAAGAAATCAAGTTTTATAAAAATTTTCATGTGTTCAGGGTTGGTACATTAGTCATAATGGTTGGAAGATATTATTGGCCACTCACAGACCATTTGGTTCCTTAGTTGTTCTACGATAAACTAAGCAAATTTTGTTTTTAAACTCATTTCAATACCGTTATGGATGCTTTTCAATTGTCGATAATGAATGGTTTTTATCGTTGTTTTCTTCATACTTAAAAATGATCTCTCTTCTAAGATGTAGGTTATTTCTTGACTAAATGATATTCGAGTGTGTTCAAGTCTGTGCTACAGAGCAACTGGGTACCAACGTGAAACTTTCTCAAAAATTGTACACTATCAAGGTCTATATGTTTCACAGATAAGATCATTCTGAACAGTAGGAACTCATTTTCAACTTGCAAGGTTATTTTCTAGAATAGTCTATTTTCCTTTATGAAGGGATCGGTATATTGACGATATTTTAACAATACTCAAAGGTTCCATTCGAAATTTTTATGTAATAATAATTAGCACAGGATCCTTGATGGTTGATATAAATAGCGCCTTCATTAACAACAATATTTTTTGGGCCCTGGATATCTTGAGGAGGGTACAAGGATACAGAAAAATTTATTGTCGAACTCAATATTAGATATTTATAGCGCCTTCTAGAGTTTCACGCAAAAAAAGACCTGGATGGTCGGAATAAAAATTTGTTAAAGAAATAATAGAAATAACAAACTTCTTTCCTGTAACTCTATATCCGTATTTCTCTTCAGGGGTCTGTAGAACAAAGAAAAAGTTCATTTATAAAAGAGTTATCTATGCCAGTTCATTAGGTATGCTGTACTGATTATTAATGCATAAAAATATGTAATAGGATTGTTCAGTATTATTAAAATAATGTCAATACATCGGTCCATTCACATAGAAAAATAGGCTATTTTAGATAACAATATTACAAGTTGACAATGAGTTCCTACGGCTCCGAAATATGATATGATATGATATTTATGAAACATGTAGATGCCGATAGTGGGCAGCTTTAGAGAAAGTTTCAGATTGGTACTCACTTGCTCTTTGACACAGACTTGGACACACTCGAGTATCATTTAGTCAAGAAATAATTTACATCTTAGAAGAGAGATCATTTTTAAGTATGGAGAAAACAACGATGAAAACGATTGATTATCGAAAATTGAAAAGCATCTATAACTGTACCGAACTGAGTTTAAAAACAAAATCGGCTTACGTTTATCTTAGATAATAAATGGTCTATGATTATCCTATAATATCTTCAAAGCATTATACTCAGCGTATCGACCTTTAATACATGAAAATTTTCATAAAACTTAATTTCTTATATGTCAATCGATGCGCCTCAAATTGCTCTACAAAACGACATATACGGCATGCTGGTTCAAGATAAGTCATTAAATCCAGTGAGGTACTTTAAGTTGGTCTATATGAGCGATTCAATGTTTCTTAATATCAAACATTGATCGATGCACGATTGACAATCATTAAAAAACGCTCCTGAGATAATTCCTTCAAATATTTGCTAGACGGTCTGTTGATATATAATGTATGAGAAAAGTACCACAACTAAATATGAATGAAATCCAACCAAAACGAAAATTCAGTAGATTGAAAATTCTTTTCTGATGAATTCTTTGGAAAAGACCATATTTGCTGAAACTGACTTATGGCTACTGGCATTTTCTGTCTTGAAGAAAAAAGTAATAAATACGTGTTTGTTTTTGTTGTTGGCAATTTTAAAGAAAGAACAATAGCGACAACATAAAAGAAGGCACAATTACATTCACGCAAGAGAAAAATATATATCAATGAAAGACAACACGAATAAGACAGTAATTTTCTGTTCACAATATACGAAAATCAAATTGACGAAGTAGTTTGTTTCATTTAAAAGATGTAAAATGGACATGAGCAAAGAACAACAATAGCAACAGTCACAGGAGAAAAAAAGAAATGCATTGTATGGAACAAAAAAAAAAAAACGAAAACATCAATTACGTTTTATAGATTGAGTAAATCATTATTCTGCTTAATATTATTTACGTAGAGTGGCTCTAAAAATAAAAGAAGAAAAAAAAAGAAGAAATGTCATTTTATTACATTTCAAAATATTCTTACTTATTTCCATCACTACCAGTCGATTGATTTGATCCTGTAATTGCTACAGCTGCTGTAGCAGCAACATTAGCTGTAGTTGCTACTGGAGCTACAGTAGGTTGATTTTTATTTGCTACATTAGTACCGGGAACTGTTGCATTTTCACCTTTATGAGCTGAATCATCAGAATCATATTCATCTTCACTGCTACTTGATGATGTTCGAAAATAGTTGTCTTTAACAAAATGAAATATTCCACTGAAAATAAAATCACAATAGAAATCAATAAAAAACAAAAAAGAATGTTCTTTCTTACGTTTTCTTTGGTACAGGATTTGGTGCATTTAGTAAAAGATTACGATAATTTTCAGATTGCATAAAACGTGGATAACTATTTTTTTTCATTAATTCAATAATATGTTTTTCAGCTTCAAAAAATATTTCACTAGAAAATATTTATATCGAACTTTAATAATGAAATTTTATTCTTTTATTTTTTTGTGGAACTCACATTATGTTTTTCGAAGAAAAATATAGTAAGCTATGCATCGAGGTTTTACGACTCCCATGTTACAATGAATATTCTTTTTCCCTATCAACAAGGAGAGAGGGAAAGCCTAAGGTCATTGGAGATGTTTCCATAGCAAATGAGGACAACGGGAATCCAATGCACTTCTTGGAAATCCTTATTAACGGAAAAAGAGACTGAACAGCTGTAGCAACAATACTTCAACATTTTAAATCTTTCTCGAAATTCGAATGGCTAAAATACGTTTGTCAACGTTCTAAATAGTGTCCCGTTTAAGACTTTTGAATAGATAAAATTTCTGTTCAACATGTCAGGTATGTTGGGTAGTCTAGCATTAGTTTGCCACAGTCGTCATATGATAAACTTAAAAAACGTGAATTAATCAATATCAGTGCTTCTGAGCTTATCGAAATATATAATAGAGCCTTAAGACTTGCTGTAGATATATTGGATATGTACAACAGACTCATTTGTCATTTAAATCAATGGTTAGAATATTAATAATGTGGAATTAAGATATATGAAAATGGCAACAGCAAGGGAATAACAGCAAGTCAAAGAAAATATTTTTATTCGGAATGTCAAAATAAATAAGACGGATTATTTCCCTGGTGATCGATTATTCTTGGAAAATAATAAGGTCTTCTAGAAAATGTTGACTCAGTGGTGGATTTAGAAGAGGAACACTGGGGATGGGACGAGCGATTGCTCCTTTCCTCCGAGTTATTTAATAATTTTTCTAAGCAGAAAATGCCAAATAAATGAATCGACACAACCTCTGATTGGACTTGAAAACACACTTTGTGATTATAATCACCTCCATGTACTAAAATCCTAGATCTGCCACTATTTTCACTCTCAGTATTTTATATTAGCATAATCAGACTAAAGAACATACATGAGTTCCACATTTGAACCACACCCAAAGGGGTTGTGCTGACGAGCTTTTTTTCATTAGAACATGAATCTTACCGACTCGGATTATCTAACTGTTTGATAATTTTTGTTCTAATTGTATCGTTTATATTAACTTCTTGTGGTGCATTCGGTGCTAAATGTTCACTAATAAATAAGCAAGACAAAAAGAACTATCGAAATGAATATTTTTATATTCTACTAACCGATAAACGACTTCAGCTTTTTGTTTCATTTGTGATAACGGACAATTTCGTATTTCTTGGACGTGTAAATAAAAATTAAGGCTTTCAGTAGAAAAATCAGCTTTACAAAATTTCATAAATTCACGAACACCAGTTGGATCGGAAAGAAGCTCCTTACAATTAAATGACCAACGACGAATACGAAGTTGTGTAGGATTTTCAACTCTGAACATATAAAATAGTTCTCTTATTCTATTCATTATACATGAATCAAAAACATACAAAGGTTGCATTAAATTCCATCGATCTGTATCCGATGTTAACCATGGATTGGATGGTGGACAATGTCCCAAAAATGGATCATAGTCACTTAATACTTCAAAGAATGCACACAAACTAAAATAAAATAAAATACAAAATGATTTAAATTTCTTTTTCCTCAAATACATGAAATAATTCTATGGCAACATAAAGCAATAGAATATAAACATTAAAAAAGAAGACAGAACAAGGCAACATCGATCGGCTTGGCAGGGACATGTAATAGAAGAAGTAAAACCTTTGATGTGTTTGCGATGATTTTGTGCGTACTCGATTTGTTAATGCCTGTTGCAGATATTCAAGCTGAAAAATTTTGAGTTTAATCATTTTTTAAATCCTTTTCTTGTTCTACATAAAAATCATTTTAATAATATCAATTAACTTACACGACGTTTTAGTGCTTCATCACGTCTCATTGGTCGAAATGTATATAAATCATTACGAATATCCATTTCCAAAACAGATGTTTCATCCGGCTAGAAATATCAATTAAATATTATCAAAATACGAAGATATAGCTCATAAACAATCACATTGTAAGTATTTTTGAATATTTTTCTCTATTATTCATATGATTGAAACAATTTTCTTATCAAAAGATAGGGATTGAAATTCTAAGCAAAATGATATGATTTATTAAATGAATATAGTTTCCTTCATCTGTTGAACTAAACATAATTGTACAGCAAAATGAAGTACAAGATGGAAAAATTTTTTTTTCTCTCCTTTTCTTTTTTTGACAGAGCATTTTATTTCATCTATCAATGTTGCCTGTGTGGTTATGTGATACCGATTCATAGCTTCAGCTGATTCCTTCCATAAACTGTAGTCTAGTGGACATAACTAAGGTGAATTCGGTGATCAACTATTCTTCGAGCTGAATGCAGGAAAATGATCAGCTCACTATTTTTGGTTCAGATGATGTGTGCGCGAGTTTTTAAACTGTCTTGCTCGTATGTTTAGTTGTTTCTTAACATTTTTTGTTGGATTCTAGAGTTAGTGGAACAATGTCGTTGATGTTCTAGATGTTAATTACCGACAGTATATCCATCGATATAATGTGCGCTATACCAAGGTTCTTTTTTTTAAGTGGTTTACTATGCTGTATGGTATTAAGATTTTTCAAGTAGATTAAAACTGACAGAATTGAATCGATTTTGATGCACTCTGAGTATGTTAATGCGTGTAAGCCCTGTGTACTAGTCACACAGTCCAAATCTCCTTCAGCTATGAGATACATTTTCACTAGTAAAATATATTCTGAAACTGTTTTCTTCTCGATTGATTTGAATTCGTTCTAATAAATAATTCAATTTTGAGCAGAAACCACTCTGACCAACCATTTATAGCTACAAGTAAAAGTCGCAAGCTGTATCGTGGGTAAATCATTGGTAGTGCAAACAAATGTACGACATGGAGTATCTTTCTGTATCCATTGCTCTATTGTCTAAAACTACTGACAATGCTAGCTCTTGTCCACATATATCAAGCCATGCCATCATCTTCGCCTGGAATTTCATTTTCACACGAACAGCACCTTTCTTGTCACTCTCTTTCTGTTCACAGCAACATTAATAGACGAAATAAACTGCTCGATTAAAAAAATTGAAAAAAAAAAAATTTTTACATTCTACACTTGATTTTACTGTACAATTACGTTGAATCCAAAACAAAAACGGAGGAAATTATATTCTTTAAATAAATTAAATCATTTTTTGAAGACTGTCAAGTGCTATTTTCTGATATAAACAAGTGTTTTCAATTAAGAGGACAATACAGGAGAGAATTCAAAAATATTAACAGTATAATTCTTTATGATTCATCCATAATATAAAAGAAAAACTTACTGAAGGACGCATAACACGCCAAAATGCTCGTTCTTGACTATCAATTATAGTTTTATCCGTTTTTTTACGATCTTTAAGTACACTATTAAAAAGCAAAAATTATATTTTTCAATTTCAAACTGTAATTTAATTTCAAATATTACCGAAATTGAGCTTCAGCCTGCATTGTAACAAAATCCCATTGATGAAGTAATTTCTTTTTCAAATCATCTAATGCATGCTAAGATTAAAAATAAATCAGTAAAAAAAAATTATTTATTAATAAATCAACAAACTATTTCATGTTCTTCAAGGCCATGTCGTTGACGATTTCTTAATGTTCGTTTCATTAAATATATTGCTAAAATAAAGTAAACCAATCGTTTATAAGAAAAATTCTTCTTTAATTTACCATATTCTGTATTTCCTGTAGTCCAATTTGTTGAAACCCAGAAATATGGTGCTTGAAAACGAAATAATTCATTGTCTTCTTTAATTTGTACAGCTCCATTTGTTGTTACATGAAAAAAATAACCATAATAGCATAATAATGAAGCAAGATGAAGTGCTTCAGCTAGAAGAAAACAGCAATAGATTGGATAATTGTTTTTCTTTAATATTAAAATGAATCATTTTACGTACCGGAATCTTTTACATTTAATTTTTGCATAATCCATTCTGTTATATCATTACCCGTAAATGCATTTGGAACTGTTGTAAGAAATAATTTTTGACTACGAACAGGTACACCTGCTGTTGGATGTTGCATGGCTTTAACAATACGTTCCATACGTTGAAATTGAAGTGAACGTGGTAAACCTTTTCGTTGAGAATTGGTTGTTATTTCCATTTTTATTGATTTTATTTTCTGAAAGTATATGAAAGAAAATCATAATATAAATGAATATAAATGTATTATTAAATTGTATTTTTTTTTGTGTTTGTTTTCACAGACAATGAGACCATGATACATAAAAGTTATTATTCAATATACATAAGAATAGTATTAGATACCAAGAAGAGAGAAAAAAAAACAAATATTATTATTGAGATACAAATTGAGAATAAGAACAATTTGTGCTACAAGACATAATAAATAGAAGAGAGGAAAAAGCCGCCCCAATAAACAAGAAATGAAACATCTGACACAAAAAAGTACGAGTTTTTTTAAAGTCATGTCATATGCTTTTTTGCTCCATTTTTTTTACAAAACAAATCAGCATATGTTAAGAAGTATAAATAAAAAACAAAGAGAAAGAGAAAGAAGAAGAAAAAATATTTGTTCATCACTATACCATCGTATCATAAATTTGTGCATTTTTAATTTCGTCGTTTTTTTTTTCAAAGGATGCGCAAATAAAAGAAAACTACTAGAGTGATACACAAACACACACACACGAACACAGACAAAAAACAACATGAATATGCCGTAGAAAAATAGCAATGCAAAAAAGGTGGACAAAAAAAAGATTAAATTTTCGTATGTTGTTGATTATCAAGAATAGCATTAAGAATTTCTTGTTTAGCTTTTTCAATATCTTTGCGTATTTCATTTAATATATCCATTTTAAGTTTTTCCAAATCGCTTGATGTATAAATTGGCTCAGTTGGTTTTCGTCCAACACGTGGTGAAGTTGCTACAGGTCCAGCTGTTGTTGGTGGTAAATTTGTTGTTGTTTTTGATGATGTTTTATTATTACCTGAATTATTTGATTCATTTTTCTCATTTTCATCAATATATTTACGTCGTTGAGCAAATTTAGCTGCCATTTCTGACATTAAATCCATTTGTGGAACATTTGGTTTTCGTCCTGTATTAATATTACTAGCACCATTTGTATTAGAAAGTAATAGGGCAGGCGCAGGTGGTGGACCATTACCAAAACCATTTGGTAATGGAGGCGGTGGTGGTGGAGGTGGTGGAACACTATTAGAAGTAGATATTGTTGAATTTAATGGTGGTGCCGGTGGTATATTATTAGTTTTATTAGTAGAATTATCGCCGTAATATGAATATGAATCTGATATAAGAGCGTAATTTGTTTCTTCATCTTCAGTTGATTGATGTTGTTGACTATAATAATTATTATTTATTGCAGATGGTGCTGACATTAAAGGAATTGAATTTTGACGCAAATGGCTAGCGTAAGGTGATGATGAGTATTGTTGTTGTTGTACATCAGAAATCGATGATGAAGAAGAAGTACAATTGACAGGTACTATTGTCGTTGCTGTTGGTGGAAGTGTTGAAGGTGGTTGACTGGATTGACGTTTATATGATGGCATGTTATTATTATTATTATTCATCGTTGAAGATGATGATGGCAGAGTTGCTCCACCATTAATAATCATTTGAGTCGATGAATTATTAGTAGAACCATTAACATTTTCAAGAATTTTCATCATTGTCATACCAAATTCTTGTGCGTCAAGTTTAGATGAAAAATTTAGACCATAAACAGATGATTGATCACGCCATTGATGAAATGTTGGAGTTGCTTGATTATATTTAATACCTTTACTTATTGAATGATTTAAAACAACTTCATGATCTTGTATTTGTCGACCAACAATACGATATGTTTGAGTTTCAGATGAATATAATAATTGTATTTTAGCTGGACCATTTGATGCACAATGTAACCATTTTTTTTGTCCATCATTATAAATCATTGCGGTTGCTTTACAACTTGTTAAAATATCTTCTTTAGAATTATTACCTACCATCATTGATTGAGATTTATTTTTATTGTTGAAGAATATGATATAGATGAGAATAGTACAGACTAGAGATGAAAAGTAAGATATTTATAGATGAATATATCATATTGTTCAGTATTGACAAATTTCTTATCGATTATAGTTTGAACGCGTTTTACAAATATAATGATGAGCCTATGAGCAATTTGTTTCCTGTCAACATATTCTTACCAAAATAAGCTCATCTTACTTATTCTTCTTCACCTGACGCAATACGAACAACACATAAGTATATGCAAGTGTTAAGAACAATATCAGATTACAGGGTCGATATACACTGAACTAGTAGCATCGTTTTGAAAATATTTGTTCTTATTTATTTCTCTGTTTGTGGACTGTTTATTAAGCACTATATACGTGCGTATATTGATGATTACACGCCTGTGTTTTATTTATATATACAAGCAAATTAAAGATGAACTATCATTATGTCTACTTGTATTAGGAATAGTAGTTTGAACAGTGACGATGATTCTTGCACGATCTGCTCAATATATGTATATATATATCGATAGCAGCAAAAAAAATAATTGGTCATTCACTGTTTTTTTTTCTCGTCTTTTATTATTTCTCTATTTGACAATCTTTATCAAATTTTATTGGAAAACAAAATACAAAGGGCACGATCGATGACAATATTGATAGAAATACATATACAGACATTTCATTTGACATCAAAGAATTATTTTATTTAAAATCATAGATATGCTATATGATTGTATGAAACGCACGTGTGTATAGATGATTACTTGTGTTTTTCTACTCCCTTTATGTTAGGATAAAATGCAAAGGACACGTTTAAAAACAATTAATCAATAATATATATGTGTGTGGGTGTCTGTTTTTCTTACTTTCATTGGTAGTTTAACGGGTGATCAAAAATCAATGAGACAAAATGTTCATTCATTTTTCAACCTTTTAAGGAAGCCTGCAGAATATTGAAAACATTGGATTAGAATCTGAATTTTGTGCTCTTTCCGAATATGGTTTCAACATTTTTGTAGGACTTCTGGTTAAGGACCTATGGGCTGCCAATCTTTTAGAGGTTTGTAAGTTAAATTTGGATGAAAAAAATTGACTCTTTTTGCTGCATGTTCTATGTAACAGATTTTTTTTACATAGAATTAAAGATGAAATGATTCTCTCCGCAGTGATATAAAGATCACAAGTTCCAAAACAATCATTCAGGAATATCCGAGTTCACTTTGCAAGTCTGTTTTTTTTATAGAAATCGAGAAGATTACCTCAACTAATAAGATGTCTCTTATCAAAATACTTGCTGTCGAGTTTAAACTCTGTGTATAAAGTACATTCCAATGAGTTATGAAAAACTCAAAAAGGATAAGTCCCCTTAGATCTTCTCTCCAGAGTAGTTATTGGCATTTAACTAGAGTTTTAGTCTGTGGCATGATATATATCAATAAATCGAATGACGGTATTTAAACTTGTGATTACGTTCAACGATAGATCTACTTGTGAGTAGAATGCTTGAAAATTTCCGCTCACGAAAGCGTTTGCTTTCCAAGATATTAAACTCCCAAAAATCACTAATGTCCCGCAAAAGATGCTAAAATTTTTAGGACATTCTATTCAGAAATAGACCACTCTGTTAACGGAACTGCAGATCTAAATACCGTCATTCGATTTATTGATATATACCATATCATAGACTAAAACTCCAGTTAAATGTGTATAACTCTACACAAAAGATGTAAAAGAATTTATCCTCTTGAGATCTATATTATGCATAGTCTGAACTCGACAACAATTGATCAGTTGAAAGCGTTGCCTAGTTAGAGCTAACTAATCATTGGTATGTACCATTTCGTTCAGAAATATTTGCTCTTTCATTCGCTGTGTTTGAAATAAACTTCGTTTCTACCTTGGGTAATTTTTTGGTGCGCCAAAGTTCATCCAAATTTAATTTATGGACCTATAAAAAGTCGATTCATAACTTCTAAATTAGAAATCCTACAAAAACTGTGAATTCATGCTCGTAAAGAACATAAAACTCTGATTCTAACACACACTCTTCAAAATGGTTGACAAATGAATGACCATTTCGTCTGATTACTTTTCCATCACCCGTTATTCGGATTACATTATGTTTATATGATTATAGAATACAATTCTAATTAATTTAAGTGAAATTTAGTCGAAGTTGTCGGATGAATACAGTATATTCTTTTACTTTTTATTGAAAAAAAGAGTTTTATTATATAAAAAATTGATTAGTGATATTACTATTCTTGCCTATTAAACATTGTCAATAAAACATTGAACACATACCTTATAAATACAAAAGAATCACAAACAAATTTCACTTTAATTCTATAAAGAAAGAAATACAAATTTTGATTTTTTTTAATTATTTTTTCTTACCATAGGAAAAAAGAACTTCATAAAAAGAATATTTTTTCTTTGGCTACAAGACAACTTCTTATTGTCATCTAAAAGAATAATTTGTAAAGCAATTAAATTAGATGAACATCTGGTCTTATGTTCAACAAACTAAAATTTATTGACATGACCTCTTTATTTATTCTATTGGGTGTAATCCTTTTTGGAAAGAATTTATTCTTTATAGAAAAAAACCTTCATGATAAAAAAATGAATTAAAGAATAATTTATCAATTATATCTATTTACATATTATATTTAATAACAAATATGCATAGATATGTTAAAGAATAAATCATAGAGGTATTCTTCTTAATTTTTATTGGTTTAATAGATGTCAACCGGTATATTGGCCAAAGGAATGATGATGAAAAAAATGGGTTAAAGAGGAAACTACGCTAGACAACTGACGATTAGTTAGTGACTTTGTTTAAAATGTTTTTTTTTTTAATTTTAGATAGATTATAATAAAGTAAAATCTATCTTTTGAATGAAGAAACGACGTCGAATTGAATCAAAATAAAAATTAATATGTCAGCAGTTGTGACTATTCGTCAAACAACAGCTACAACAATGAATACAAATAATAATAATAATAATAATAATAATAATAATGATAATAAAAATACTCAAACACCTATACGTTCATATGGTATAACGCAGCCAATATCAACAAAAGGTCCTGATCCATTGGATATTATAGCAACCAAAAATCTTGAAGATACATTACGTTCATATGATTATTTTGAATCAAGTGAAGAATTATCACATCGTATACAAGTTATGGCTAAATTAAATATACTTGTACGAGAATGGATACGTAATGTTTCATTAGCAAAAAATGTACCACCAGAAATTGCTGATAGTGTTGGTGGTCGTGTACATACATTCGGTTCATATCGACTAGGTGTTCATTCAAAAGGTATTTAAAATAAATTTCAGAAATTAAATTAGATATAAAATTTACTAATAAAAAGAATTTATAAACTAAAATAGATTTCAATCTAGAGAAATAATGTACTTATTGATCTTCTCAATAAGTGTATTGATTATGATTAGGGAATTTTTATGCTTATGTAGAGTTTTGAAAAATGTTCGCAATATAGAAGTCATCACAAAGCATGATATTTTGTTAACATTAGTTTCTTTTTTACAATTGGTCATTTAAAAATCATTCTCAAAATATAGGGAAAATCTTTCAGAGTACATATGTCATTTATATAATTCTATGTATTCATATAATTGTATTGGTTCTTACAAATTCCGTATTCTTTCTAATCTATCACTGTTCAATAATAATATTCTCTCGAAATGACATTAGCTATCAAGTAAAAAACACAACGACCTAATTTTCATTAAGTTGTCAATTTTCTTCATAGTCAAGGTTGATTTATAATGTTATCGAATACTCTATTATACTTTCGATAGGACAAGAAAAATAGTGCTTGTGAGTCATTTTCGATTAGAAAAACAGAGTATGTTGTGGTGATTGTAGGTCTTCGTTCTCGCATTAGTATTTTATCTCGTGTTCTATAAATAGACTTAAATAAAGTTTACTTCCATGAACTATGAACAAAATCGAAGTTTTGACACCGATATGTAGTTAATTATTGAGTTGATGATAGCAAACTTCGAGTATGATTTTGAGTTTAAAATGCTTGCATTTCGATTACATATCAGGAAGATTTTAGATGAGATTTAGATTTGCTTTGAGTTTTTAATTGACGTAGTACTTACGAAGGAACTTTTTGAACTGGCCAACCTCTTTTGAATTAAGACTATGTGTAAGGTAGAATGCAATGACATGAAAAAAACTCAAAAGAATAAGTCTCCTTTGCTCTTCTGTCCAGAGTTATAGGGATATTACTAGAATTTCGATCTGAGATTTTGCCCGCAGATAGGTCTATTTATAAGTAGAATGCTCTGAAAATTCCAGCACAAAAGAATGCTTCCTTTCCGAAATATTAAACTCAAAAACAGAAAATTTTAGGACTTTCCGTGAGATAGGAGTAATTTTTTGGAGTTTAATAGCTTGGAAATGAAACATTCATTTGAGCTGAAATTTTCAGGACATTCCACTAATAAATCGGCCTATCTGTGGGTAAAGCCGCAGGTCGAAATACTGTCATTCAATTGCCTGATATTTACTATGACATAGACTAAGAATAAAGTAAAATGCTTAAAACTCTGAACAGAAAGTCTAAAGAGATTTATCCGTTTGAGATTGTGTATATCTCACTGGAGTCTACTTTAGACACAAAGTTTGAATTTAAAAGCGATTAGTCAGTTGAAAACGCTCCCTCATCGGTTTTTACTGAAACAGTGAAAATATCACTCAATTGTAAATTGAAAAATAGGAAATTTTTCTATTTGATAGTAAAATACTAATGACCCTTATCTATCGGATAACAATTATCTCGTAACGTGTTCGAATAGACGTTGTTAACACTTAAGTGCCACGGAACCAAGTTTTTAAACGCTAAAATCTCCAATTTCACTGAGTTTCGGAGAAGAAATTTCCGAAGACCAAAAATCTTCTACCATACCTTGTAAAGTTGTTCTTGTGAGTGACCAGTTCAAAGAAGATAGATAGCAATGACTTAATATAATCATTTTCTATTACTATTTCTGATTAAAAATTAATTCACGAAAATAAAAAATATAAGGTCTTAGTGTTATTGATTCTTTTTATTCTCTTCAATTAGGTGGTGATATTGATACTCTCCTTATTGCTCCAAGACATATTGATCGTACAGATTTTTTTGCATCATTTGTTGAGTTCCTTCGTCGACAACCAGAAGTTCGTGATTTACGTGGCATTGAAGAAGCATTTGTACCTGTTATTAAATTAACATTTGATGGTATTGAATTAGACATGTTATTTGCACGTTTGGCATTAGCAACTATACCAGATAATCTTGATTTAAAAGATGATAAAATTTTACATAATTTAGATCATCGCTGTGCACGTAGTTTAAATGGTTGTCGTGTAGCAGATGAAATTCTTGATTTAGTACCTGATCGTGAAACATTTAAATCAACATTACGAGCAATTAAATTATGGGCAAAAAAAAATGGTCTTTATAGTAATGCATTAGGTTTTTTTGGTGGTGTTACATGGGCTATGCTTGTTGCTCGTATATGTCAATTATATCCGAATGCTGTTGCAGCAACATTAATACATAAATTTTTTCTTGTGTATTCTCATTGGGAATGGCCAACACCTGTTTTACTTAAACCTGTTAATGATTCTCGTTACGGTTTTCCTGTTTGGGATCCAATGACAAATGCATCCGATCGTTATCATTTAATGCCCATAATAACACCAGCTTATCCACAACAAAATTCAACACATAATGTAACACAGTCAACACAAAAAATAATTGTACAAGAAATCAAACGTGGTTTAGAAATTGTTAATGATATAATAGCATCAAAAACTGAATGGAAACAATTATTTATTGGTACGCCATTTTTTCAACGTTATAGACATTATATTATATTATTATTATCTGCATCTGATCAAAATCAATATCTTGAATGGAGTGGTTTGGTTGAAGCAAAAATTCGTATATTAATTGGAAATCTTGAAAGAAATTCATATATTGATATAGCACATGTTAGTTCGGATAAATATACACCAGATGAAAGTGTTGTTGATCAATTACAACAAACAAATAAAACATCGACAGAAAGTGATAACTTAAATCGAACAAATGGACATAAAAGTCCGGGTATGATTTTAAATTTTATTTTGATATGAAAAAAATAATAAAACAAGAATATAATTTGTACATTGATCTTTCATTTGATCGTTATAATTTGGATTTAACACAGAATCTGTATTCTATTTTTCATAGAAATAATATCAAAAATCTACTTTAAATAGAAAATTTTTTCTTCTTAGAAAAGAATAATCGATAAGATGATATTCAGAAGCCATGATAGGATATTTTGTTTGTCTATATAATGAATTGTTATTCTTTTGTGAAATACATTCTGTTATAAATTAATTAGCTATTATATTAACAGATGTATTTTCTTTTGTATTACGATCAAATTATTGATTCAAAAACTATACATACAGGATGGGCTTTTCAGATCTTTACAATAAAAATTTAATTATCTCCATTCTGCTCGTAGGTATCTGATTGATTATTTAATGAATGATAGTGTGTAGAGTTGTTTTTTTGTCATAAGGAAATTGTTACTGAATACTGCTTTCAATTGTCGACATTCACTTCTTTACACATTGAAATCTGTCACGAGTTCTAGGGAAAAAAAAGAAATGCAGTTTAAATCATGCATATTTTTATGGGTTCAACGTGAGATAGGAAGGAAAAAAGTCAAGATAATCTTTTTTTCAAATAGTCAAACTAATGCATTCATTTGACCCACGTTCAGTTCAGTATTAGAAAACGGTATATGTTGGTGTTGTTAAGATAAAAACAAAACTAATTTGAAAGAGACGATCAAATGTATGCGTCGAGAAAAAATACACGCATAAATGAATCTGTTTTATATTATTTTATATTAGTACAAAATGTTATACTACCATATTGAAATGAATATTCACAATTAAAAGCAGTTCTCATTAACGATTTTCTGATGAAGAAAAGGAACTTCGAACACTTATTTCATTGATAAAAATTCAATCCAACAATACAGAAAAATGAAAGTTTAGTTTAATTCTGCTTGATATTTGCCAATAAAAACATAATTTTACTTTTTCTCCGATAAATATTCTCTCATAGATCCAGCCAAATCAGTAATTTTTCCGGCTAAATGTTACACTTGTTATATCATCATACGATTTAATATATTTTATCATAATTGTTCTAGAATCATCGTCGACAAATTCAACACAACAACCATCATCCCCATCGAATACGCCAACTACTCCACCTACATTTAGTGGGATGTGGGTAGTAGGTCTCCAATTTAAAAATGTTAATAAAGTTCAACTTGATCTAACCGAAGAAATTCGTTTATTTTTAAACGTTGTTTATAAATCTTCAGCTAACAGTAACATGAATCGAGAAAATCTTAATCTTGATGCACGGTAAATAAATTAGAAAAATTTTCTTTTTATCATATCTTTTCTTTTTTTAAATTTTGAATTAAATAGTTATATTCGTCGTCGTGATTTACATACTGTTTTACCAAAACATGCAGTATCAACAATAAATAATAGTCCTCGATTATCAAAAACAATGTCGATTGATGATAAACTTGATGCAAATGTAAATTCACAAATGAAACGACCAAAATTAAATTCAACATCATCTGATTCAGGTATTATTGCTGATTCAGATAATGATACGAAAATCAAACGACAAAAACTTGAAGAAATTAATGAATCCTCTCCAAAAACATTAGAATCAAATATTGATTCAATTTAATTGAAAGAAACCTTTGAAATAATACTCTGTTTGAGTATTAAAACTATTTCATTTCTGTCATTGGATGTATTCTCTTTGTTTGTTTATCTTTTCTATGTTGCTTCTCATTTTCTATTCCATTTTTTCTTATTTGTTTTCTTTCCATTAAGTAACAAAAAAGAAAAAGAAGCAAAAAAAAAAACAAAGATTTTTTTCCTTTTGTTTATCTCTTGTGTCCTCTCTATTGAAATTGTTCGCTTTTTTTGCTTCGTCTATCTCTGTATTTTTTTCTTGCTTGGTTCATCTGCTGTATATAGACATGCTTGGAGTACATACAACACAAAATGAACCCAAAAAAATTATAAAATTCTTAAGTTTAACAAAAAAAATAAAACGAATGCAGATATATAGAATTTCTTTTTCATTCATTTGTTGTCAAAGAATTAAATAATATTTGTTAATTTATTTAAGGCTTTCCCCACCTTCAAAATAGACTTTCGATACAGGGTATGGAGCTTCTTTGAGATTTTTCACTGATGTTGTGATCATACAAGTAAACTTACGAATTTTTTTTTACGTCTCTAAACATCATCAATCACGGGTTTTCGAGCGATCAATATCCAAAATGAACTCAGCTCGTACAAATATTTTTTCATTATAGTTCAAGGTCTAGGACTGGGATTCTTTTATTTGAAAAAGAAATGTTTGGCATTCGGAGGCAAGGAGAAGGTTTTCTATTGTTGTTCTCTTGAACTTTTTAGAGGCATTGAAATCTATCAAGTTTTGAAAAATCATTAGAGATTATCTATAGAACTAAAGTCTATTGAAAAAATTCCATCATCTCATCGACAGGAGCATCAACTACCCAATAAATAAAAAAAGCAGCTTTCTATAATGAACTATACGTGAAAAAATTTGTTCGAAATTTGATTATTAACACAAAAATCAGTTTTCAGAAAAAGGCTAAACAACTTTTTTTCTTGGATACCGTTTTAAATCAAGCTAGAAATACAAATATTATATACTAATGGTAAAGACCCATCAAAGGCTCTTTAACTCAGCTTGTCACAACATAACTATTATCGGATTTTTTCAAAAATACCCTCCACTGTGTTTGAATAGCTTTTGAACGCTGATACCTGTAGAGTTCGGATTTTCGCCATTCGATAGAGCAAGCTAGGGGACGTCTATCTGTATAAGATTCATTGAGGCAAAAAGCCTTTTTCATGGTATTCCGAAAGCTAACATTTTTTCTAATGTCGTACTCCCACAGTTGTCATGACAAACTATGATCAAATTATACCAGATTGTAGCCCCAGGGACCTAGGGGGAAACGGCGGACTTCGTACTCCCGGGATTTTCTGGATTGTCATCGTACTCCCGGGATTCCCACCGTACTTCCGGGATTCCCATTGTACTCCCAGGATTCCCACTGTACTTCCGGGATTCCCATTGTACTCCCGAGATTTCCATCGTACTCCCGGGATTCTCATTGTACTCCCAGGATTCCCACTGTACTTCCGGGATTCCCATTGTACTCCCGAGATTTCCATCGTACTCCCGGGATTCTCATTGTACTCCCAGGAGTCCCATTGTACTCCAACGCTTCTTAGTATATTTTTAGCAATGTTTGG
>CAJNSZ010000030.1:796561-972862 GCA_905329745.1 Rotaria sp. Silwood2 | reverse complement strand
GTCCTCACCAATATGATTTTCGGATTCCTCATGACGAACTGAATCTAGAAATGTTGTCTACAACTTTACTGGACACTATTTTGCTTATTAGAAAAATTCATGATCATATGATGCAGCACCTAATCTTGCAAACCTATCTACTTTTTTCTGTTAATAAATAGAAATTTCATTCAAACGTCATTCGAAGCATCGTTTGACGGGCAACAAAAGTATAGCTCGCTTTTTCTGAAATCTGTTTTCATTGTTGAGAAAATTCATTTTCTCTAAATATGGGGCGAAAAAGTCGGAATTCTGGTCCTGATTCCCAATTTTTCTCAATCAAAATTCAACCTTCATGCAATGAAAATATCATATTCGGAATCAACATCGAAAACTGAATCGATTGGGATGTATTTCAATTATATCGGAGTTCTTTGATTTTTTTCGAATTTCTACGTTGAGAAGTCGAGAATTTTTTTCCTTGAAAAATAGTCATTTTCACCAAAAAATAAAAGTGAGCTAAAATTTTCGAAATACATCTCAATCGATACAGTTTTCGATGCTGATTCTGAATATGATATTTTTATTGCATGAAAGTTGAATTTTGATCGAGAAAAATTGGGAATCAGGACCAGAATTCCGACTTTTTCGCCCCATATTTAGAGAAAATAAATTTTCTCTACAATGAAAACAAATTTCAGAAAAAGCGAGCTATACTTTTGTTGCCCGTCAAACGATGCTTCGAATGGCGTTTGAATGAAATTTCTATTTATCAACAGAAAAAAGTAGATAGGTTTGCAAGATTAGGTGCTGCATCATATGATCATGAATTTTTCTAATAAGCAAAATAGTGTCCAGTAAAGTTGTAGACAACATTTCTAGATTCAGTTCGTCATGAGGAATCCGAAAATCATATTGGTGAGGACAAAAAGTGAAATGATAAAGAATTGAGGGTTGTTTCTTCATAAGAAAATTGTTTTTGAAGATTGTGGCATCCTGCCAGTATTTTGGGATTTTCTCCGTAAAAACTTTATCAAAAACGAAAACTAAGGACATATTCGTGATCAGCGTGAAAAACTGAATCTAGAAATGTATGCTTAAGCTAAAACAAAAAACTGCTGTAATTTTGAAGTACCCGCACCTTACCTAACAATAGAAATAAGTGTTTTCAGTATAAAGATGTTAAAATAATAATTCTACATGCAAATATTTTCGGAATGATTAAAGTTTTAGAGCGCACGTACTAGCTATAAAAGTTGTTAGAATTTTGATTTATTCATTTATTTAGTATTACTTTGAAATGAATTATTTTAACCCCCTAATAATAAAGTATAAATTTATAAATAGTCAGAGTTTGTCACTTCCATATTTTGATCTCTCCTGGACAGTATTGCAATGTTTTTGTTAATAAAACGTTTTTAGAGACTAAAATATGAAATGCAAAGTGTAACCATTTTTATGAGTCACCTACTACTTTAAAAGTTTCTACATAAAGATGAAACGATTATTTTGTAGAACGTTCTGATTATCAGTGAAATGAAAATAGGCAACTTAAGACGATTATAAATCGTTTGATAACGTGTGATCGTTAATCATGATGACTGTTTTGAAATTAATAATAATCGTTATCTAATTTATTCTTGTTATTAGTCCTATTTTGATATTTTTGTATTTACTAATATTTGTTTTCATTTTTAAATAAAATAGTGTCATTTAAAATTTAAAAAAAAACTTCCAGAGGGATTTTTTTTCTAATATCCGCCTTTGATTACGGGCAATTAAAGTGAAATAACAACTTAGCAAGATTGTCATCTCATTTGATTGAACACAAATCAAATATGAAACTAAGTTGAAACAGGAAATAATAAATCCATCAGATTTGAAATTGCTTTCCATTTTTTTACTGGAAATAACACTTGCTCATTTATTCTTGACGAAGAAATCGAGTCTCAATTAGTTATATGGAATAAAGATATCGAAAATTTGATGGAATCGTTGGCGTTATGAGATGCTAATGAACATTAGATTCAAAAATTATTAATTTCAAAATATTTTTTTTTTAGTGTAATAACTTATTTAACTCAATGTAAGATATACACATTTTTCATCTTTCTAATTTTTCTTTTTTTATGGTTATGGAATTTTGATTTTCTTATTATGAATGCTCTACCTATGCAAATGATCTCAACCAGATTGACTGTACCTATATAGATATCCAGATAGCCACTGTCAAAAAAGAGGACACTGTGGATCATTAGTTCTTGAAATGTAAATTGTTCACGTCTGTTATTACATTGCATGGTCAATTATCTGTATTTCATTTTCTTTTTTTCATTCAATGTAGTTTTGCAGAAATCATATAATTATAATGGAATTTTCAATTGAACGAATATTCATAATAATTTATCGCTGCTTCAATAAAAGACAATGTCACAAGTAAAAGTGCGTACATCATAGATGTAAGTTTCAGAGTATTAAAATTTTCATGTCTTTACAAAAAGAAAATAATAAATAAATCGCTTCCTCATCTCTTAGACGACGAAATCTGTTTATCAATTCTTGTCACAACTTAAAAAGTAATAAAAATATGAAAGAAAACATCAAACAAGCATCTAGGGTTTTTACTCAGAGGACAATCAAATTTCTCTATCTACTTTCGAGGGCACATTCTGTGTTTATGATAAAGATTTTAGGCGTTGTTCTTATTCAACTTTATTGATATTTTATTAGTACACTTACAAAAATAAAATACATGATAAACAACGAGAGATTAATTGAATTTATTTGTAACAATAAGTTTATCTAGGTGACCAAAAAGAAAATTCAGATGGACCCACGCCCATTTCATTTTTTTCAGTTTCATCGATTCTGTTTGATCGTTAATTTTCTTGTATCTTCAGAATTGTCGATTTCCTGATTTTAGTAAATTTTTGTTATAACAAATAAACAATGTAGAAATATCAGAAAGTTGAATATTGACTATACATGGTGAGAATACATTAGAGATACTCATTGCTTTGTTTTGATGTTGAATAAGGTTTCTGCACTGCAAAATTTAAGTGGAATTTATGTTAAATTTATTCACATATATATATAGTTTGATACATCTTGATGAGTTAATTACGACTATATGCTTTCTATGTCAATTAAGTCATTGCAGTTCAAAAATCAATCGTAAAACTCTCTGAGCTGAAGACAATAAGACACGCATATAAAATATTTCATAAAATAATCTTATCATTTTTCATCCTCTTAGCTATAGAACGTGTAACATACAAACAAATGTAGTTGTTCATTCAGAAGCTCTTGAAAAGATTTTTCTAAATATTAAATCAAGTTTCATTTTCAGATTTGAATTGACGTGCAACTAAGTATTTTCTTGTACAAACAATTTATTTGCCAAACTTAGATAATGGTCTTGTATGAAATTTAAGTTTCGTGAAAAAAATATCAGATAAGAATACGAATTTCCGCGGTTTCACTGGGTTCTGTATGAAATTTTAGTATATCTCCATCCGCATATTTTTCAAACAACCGTAACTAAAGATGATAAGACAGAATACATTTGAAAGGATAGGAAAAATGAGAGGAGCGTAACTAGACGCATATATAGTTCGAGAGAAAATACAACTAGCTATTAACAGAAAATGCTGTAACAAAATCCATTACTTTGTTGTTGTACACTCGTCAGCATCGAATGTTTGGATGTTAGTTTTTGTACTGAAATGTTTTCTTTGCATTTTTAGAGAACTGAATGAGGAATCTTTTAGTAAAAAACTCAAGTCGAAGTTATGAACATTAACAATGATATTGATAAAGTACTTAGAAACTCATTTCATCTAGAAGATTAATTAGCATGTTTTCTTTGAAAACTTTGTATCTCGGTGAGAGACTTTGTTCGAAACTTCTGAAAATCTTTTATGTTATCAAGTCTATTTCGGGCCTTCATATGAGCAAACTTTCAAGTTCAAATGTGAAAAGATTAGTTTGTTGTAATAGTAGGGCTCTGAAAGGGATATATCTGAAAAATTCGATATATAGCCAGGAATAAGCTATCAACACAGACTCTTTCTTGGGTATTCATAATTCATTAACGTTTGCATGATGCATTTAGTTGCGAAACAAACGAATAGATGCCTTCGAATATTCCTTCGTAAAAACATGTGTCTCTTTTTTTTTGTAATGCTCGTCATTTTTAAATGAAAGGTCATAGAAAACATGGCAGCCTTTCATTTTGTTCTGAATTTCACATTCTTTCGAGTAATATTCTATCAAAAAATAGCTGTTATGAACTCTTCTAAAACCTGAAAAATAACGGGTTTAGTTTTGCTAGAACTTTACTTTCATAATCCATCCATGGAATGTTTATATGCAATGCATCTGCTATAGAACCTCATTGGTTATTCAAATTATTATTTGTGTTTCAATTAGAAGTTCATAACTCTAATAAAAAATTTCAAAAAAAAAACACCTTGTTCGTATAATTTTAAGCAGTACTGTATATTTTTTGAGAAAACAATCACGTGAAATTGGCCTTCTAAGAGTATGTTGAAAGCACGTAACCATGAGGACAAAAATGTGTTTGCTTCAGGAAATTAAAGACAAAAAAAGCATCCAATAATTAATTTGATATACGCATTACTTTGTTTCAGAAAAAACAGACTCTATGTCTTCTTTCTTGTCACGTAATCCTTTTAAATAAATATTAATGTGAACTATTTTGTTAATCCCTCACCATCACATATTAATGTGCATCACTTTTTATTCTCTTACACTTGTAAAATAAAACATTATGGGTTAATATATTTTTGTCTCTCTCTCTCTCTCGATGTCATACATGAAAAAAGTATTAATTAATTCATCAATTAATAATTTTTCCTCATACTCGTTTGATTTGCTAGTTGATGTGGATTATTCATCGTATTCATTTCTAACACAAATTCGTCGAGCACTTGTTCATGTCATTTTATCACTGAGTCAATGGAAAAAGATTTTTTCATAGAAAATTTAGGCCTAGACCAACAACAGTGTTATATCTTAGATTCGTCTTGATCATCTTTGTTTTCGCTACTTTGTTAATATCATTAAATAGCGTCATCTCGATAATGGACAATTTCTTTCAGCTCTGTGTCATAATGAATTATCAAAGTGCCATCTATTAGTATTTTGTACAAATATTATTAAGATCTAGATGATCTTGAAAATAAATCAGCCTTGATTAGCTACTTAGTTATAATAAAAATATTAACACTTTGCATTCGATACATCAGCCTGTAGATCAATTGATGATACACCAGGATTTTATGAATGAAATGTGGAATCCATAGAGTTCGTTGTGTTTTATCTGCCACCATCATTAGTTTTGTTAGAATCGGCTTGGGAGAAAATCGTGATGGGATTAACACTAATCTGACATTTTTTCGATATTGTTCTTTTTTGCAGTATTTTGCGTTTTTCTCTGAGACCGTGATCATGTCTGAAAAGTGATTTTTGACATCAATAGAGTTCATCGAATTCTATTTAGAACCAGAACAAGGTAAGTTGAAATCGTTTTTATGATTAGTTGATTTTAAAAAATACTCGAATTGTGTCTTAAGATATCCTATGTGTCAAAAGAACAATTAATGTTTTTAGTTTATTTTAACAGTATAATTTAGTATCATCATCATGAACATGTACATTATTAGGCATGTTAGAATTTCAATTAATAGAAAATGAAGAAATAGCCGTTGCAAATTTTTGTTTATCTACATCATCCTTAGATCTCTTGTTGCATATGACGTTTGTGCTAATAAGTTGTAGTTTTTCACTGATTAATTCTGATGAAGTTGGTTCAAAAAGAATTTTCCATTGTTTGTATTACACATGGGTTACAAAGTAGAACAGAATATTTATAATCATATGCATAAAAAATATATATACGCATTTGACGATGATTATTACAGGCAAAGAGACGGCGCAAATACTCGGTTTACAGTAATTGATTGACGCAAATATTAATTCAAAAAGACAAATATTAAAAGAACGGTCTTCGAATATTCAAAGAACAACGATCTTCGAAATTGATAATGGAAATTTTTTCGGGAAAGAGAAAAGAATTGGTTTCTTAATCCTGTCAGTAAGTGAGCATCTTCCTCAAAAGACATACTCTCAATTGCATTGATTAACCTAAGAACACAAATGTCTAGTTACTATAAATAATGGTAAGTAACATGACACAATTCGAATTCTCTTAATACTCAATTATAATAAGTAGGTCTTAGTAGTCAAACAAAAAAACGAGCTTGAATATTAATTTCTTCTAACGCATATCTCAATAATAAATTTTCTTATAGGTCAAATATGTAGTAACATAAAAATATCAGACAGTTTCAACTTCAAAGGATTCCAACGTTCGTCATTGAACTAGCTTTTTCGATTGGTTTATAAACAATAGGATTGATGAAACACATAAGAAAACTGCACGTTTCAGACACATTTATAAGTCATGATTTTTTGTCTGGATTCTTCATCATCGACATACCCTTCATTCATCAAGTAATCCTTGTTTTTAGTTTGTATCAATGATAATATGAAAATAATAGTTTTGTTTGATCTTATCAGATAATAATAATTCAATTTTATACGACTAACAATATTATTTTTTTTTTATATAGAATTCTTCTTCGAAAATGATTTGATTATTATCGTAATTATGAAGCTTAATGAAATTTCATGTTTTGTACTTTTAGAACATCTGACATGTACTGTCAATCAAAGAAATGAAAATAGTTATCAAATAAAAATATTCTATAAATATCTAAAGCAAATGTTTCTTTCAGAATTTCCATATTTATTAATTTTTCTCTAGACAATAGTAAACGCCATTATATGACACTGAACAGTTCGATCTTTATTTTGACATATACGGTAAGTACTTTAATGTATTCCTTATCTTATTTTATCCTGCTGTCATTCGTCTATGTTTTTGACATATTTTCTAAACATACCTTATAATTACTTTTTTTCTCATTTCCTGCATCTTACCTTTTAGATCACTACTATAATAAAAAAAAATAGGGCACGGTTAAATAGGTGACACTTTGAACATTTCTTACAAAATTGATTGGCATTAGGATGTAAAAGCGGATTATTATTTACTTAATATATAATAAGAATTTTTATGCAAAAAAAAAGCAAAGTGTGATTTATTGTATTGATTATGTATATTATGTTTTAACATTAGTCTATATCAATTCGAAATAGCTATTCAAAATTTATTTATTAATACAGTTAGAAAAGTCAATTGTTAGATATTTTGAATAGAAAACAGCAGAATTGATAATGATTTGCTTTTACAAATCTTGAAGTCTGCCGTTATTTTCTTTGTTTTAGAGTTGTTTTTTTAACCAGCCGATTGACTTCCTGAATAATGTATTCGTTTGTTTTAATAAATAGAAGTAAATATTATTTCTATGTTAATTCCAAAAGAACTTAAGAAGACCTCAATAATTTATATAACTTGAATGCGCAAAAAATAGAAGATGATGCAATCAACATACGTTTTATACTGTTCCAAAACATTTTGAAGATAAATAAACATCGAGGGTTTTTAATCCTAGTGAATTATTTCTATGACAGTATGAAAAATTCAGTATGAATTTTGAAATTGTAAAAATATGTTGTTTCCATTAAGAAAATAATATTTTTCTTAATTATATAAAGTTTTCATGAATTTGTTAAATAAAACCGATAGTGTATTTTATCTTTTCATCAGTAAATTTTGCTAATATTCATATTTGTTAAGGCTTTGATTGAACTCTCTATAAATGTAAGGTTCGAGGCGCTACAAATCTTCCAATTCAGTGAATATTAGCTCTTTTTCCTTTTTGCGTCTCTCTGATTTTTTTCTCATTTATGATCTGTTATTTGTGTTTACCGGTTTTCTCTTTAATGGCTCTGTTACTTCCGATTAATGCATGTGCTTTTTTCTTAGTTCGGGTAACATTTGTCACAACCAAAATTGCCTCGATTCATAGAATACATTCTATAAATATATATACTAACATATAGTAAGAATTCAGTGGAAATTTATTAATCAAGGTAAAATAAATTTTTATATTTATTTAATTCTTAAATCTTTTATTACAATCGAACAACCTTTATGTATATGAATATTTTGAAATATTTTTTCTCCATATGAATTTTCATAAGAATCATAATTAATTGTTTTGATTATTTGAAAATCGTGCTTAAGAAATGCATTTAATGAATAATCACTAGTAACATCAGCATAAACCATATCAAATTTTTTTTCTTTTGCAATACATATTGATGAATCGATTAGTTGACTAGCAAATTTATTTTGTCGATAGTTTGGATCAACACCCAGAAAATAAATATGAAATAAATTTTTGCAATGAAATTTTTCAAATAGATTTATATTTTCATGTAACTTTGTTATCAATTCACTAATATGTTCATATTTATGTAAACATGTTTTATTTAATGATGAATAGAGACTATCCGAATGATTATTATCATATATTTTATCATGATGGTTAAGTGCGTAGGCGATTGGTAAAGAATGATGATAACTTGTATCATAAAATGCTAAGCTCAATTTATCATATTTAGCTTTGTGTAATACTTCTTTTAACCATGGTAGATCAATTTCATCGGGTATTTTCGTATTTAAATATTTATTCATTGGTTCATGTTGAAAAAATGTTTCCATAACGAATAATTGAAAATCTATTGTAAATTCATCTTCACGCATTAAACGACATGTTAAAGACATATCTGAAAAATATTAGCACAATTTTCATATAGTAGTTAACTACAATAGACGAAATTGTAGCATGATAAAAAAAAAAAAAAAGAATTCATTATCATTATATTGTACACAATAATGAATCAAATCAATGAAGAAAAAGTAAAAGAAAGAGAGATGATGGGAAAAGATTATTCTATTCGAGTTGTAAGACAATGAAAACATGAGTTTCCTCTTTGAGTAAATAAATCTGAGCTGATAAGATAATCATCTGATTGATTATGTTACTAATAAGAAGAAGAGCTCGAGTATTTCTACATTTGAGAGATATAATCTGACATGACAGAATAAGAGAAGAAATGCGATCTTCTCTTTCGGTTGGATGAACAATCAATCTTATTATATTTTTTTTTTTGTTGCTTCTATTAACAGCAACTTTTCATTATTTTTATAGTCACATAAAATGAATCAATATGAACTAAGCTAAAATTTCTTGTGTAGTTTTTATCATATAATTCTTCAATTTAATCTAAAACAAAATAAAAATTGTAAATATTTCATTTACATTGAATTATTTATACTTTTATATAAGTGACTGTATGAAAGTGTTTCTAACATTTTTAAACTAATAGATTTATCATAGAAACAATTGTTCAGATAGTTCTCGATATAGAGAAAATATATGAAAAATTCTAAAGTAGCTGTCAAACAGTATTATTTTCCGAACATAGTAAAGGCATTATAGACGCATTTCCGTTTCTTCTTATGTTTGTGTTTAAGTACTCCTATGCAAAAAACAGAGAAAGAAGATAGATAGAGTGAGGCGCACTCTGATGTTAAGACATACATTATATCTCATCAATTTCTTTTCTGACTTTCTTTTTCTTCGTTTGTTTTTCTCGCGTACTCACAAAGAGACATATATCTATATTCAAATGAATGCTTCATCAAACAAACTATATGACATCATTTGAATTCATATTTTTTTTTCCTCATTGGATTCATATCAAATAATGAGTATTATTTTTCGACTGTTACATATATAGTCTTTGTCTTAATTAGTATTATCCTCTTTTTTTTTTCAATAAGTTTCATGATATACAATTACTAATGTCTTAAAATAGTTCAAGTTCATTTTTTGTTTTTAGATTAAATGTATTATGAATATTCTAAAGACAAAATGACTTTTGCAATATATAACAATGGTATTTTACCAAAATCAAACCAATCTCTTTGGTTTCGTTCTAAAGAAAAAGATGTTTCATATGGACAAACTTTACGTTCTAATCATTATAAACGTTTTACATGCTTTCAAATGATTGAAATGTGTGTTCTTATTCTTATTCTATTTGAACATACAATTGTATTTATATTAACATTTAAAAAAAAATCATTAAAAACAAATCAAACGTATGAAAATGAACTATTCTATTAAGAAAAAAACATTATAAATTCTATTTTGAATTTTTTTTTCTAGAAGACAAAATCAACGTTCAATACTTTTACCATCAAAATCATTTATCTATAGTTGTCTACATCGTAATTGGATACGTGCATTTTCTTTTTCAAATATATGTCTTTCATGTGTTTATTTCATAATGTTATTATTAAAACATTATCATCCAAATCTTGTTCATCATTCATCAATTACATTTTATTCATTACCATTAAATCTTTTACAACAAATATTAATTAATTTTAGTACATTCCATCTCTTTATTATTTCAATAAGTGTATTTCAATATTTTCTTCGTTATTATCGTTTATTAAAAAGTACATATTCAAGTTATTTTTTTAATGGTAAAAATCTTTTACTAACAAAACATACAAATGTTGCACTTATATTAAGCAGTTCATTAGCACTTATATTTGCTTATAACTTTATATTTTACACTCCAAAATCTCCTCAAACAATAAGTTTACTTCCATTAATAACATTTAATATGATATTATTACCATTAATAAATCTAATCATATTTTCATTTATTTTTATATGTCTTATGATAAATTATTTCTTTAAATCTAATCTTGAAGATATATTAATTGATAATGAACAAGAAAATTTACGTTTAATTATTGAAAAAAATACTTGTATTAAATGTTATTCAAAAATTTTAGAAAAAAATCCAAATTTATTTCAAGATAAAAATTATTCATATAAAAATTTATTTAAAATTTTTTTTGCTACACGTTTACATTCATCATATCCATATAACATGCAAAGAAATTATTTTTTTAATAAGAAAAATACTTATTCACAAACAGATTTTTCTTATGAACATGAAAATGATATTGAAAATAATTCAAAAAATAATTTATTTTTTAAAACAACATTAATTAAATTAAATCATCAACATTCATTATGTCATTTATGTTATTATTTATTAATAATATTTCTTTTTAAATATATTTTATTAACATTTCCACAACATATTCTTATAATGTTAATTCATTTAAAACAGTTTTATCAATTTATTCTTAAACATAATCTATCAAGTAGTTTAACATATTCATTATATGAAGATAATGAATTTTTATTAACAATATGTCATTATTTATTTTTATTATCACGTTTTGGTGATAGTTTTTTATTAATACGCTTACCATATTTAATAAAAAAATATTTTCCATGTTGGTGTCATTTTAATTCAAAATTATTACGTAAACAACAACAACAACAACAACAACAACAACCTGTAAATCAAATATTAACAATGAAAAATTCTTCATCATCATATAGTGAACCAATATCTGCTTTAGAAATATCAAATTTAAATGATTTATCAAACGAATTAACACAAAAAAAATCTGTGAAAAAATCGCATTGGAATACAAAACATCGTCGATTTCGTTTACACTTTCAATTTATACCATTATGGTCAAATGGTCGACCGAGATTATTTAAAGAACATGTTTGAAATCATTGGATGTGTTTTCTTTTTTTTGTATATCATTGTTGTTTAAGTCGATATTTAAAAAAAAAAGTTATTTTCTCTAATTTTAAATTCATAAATACTAAAAAGTCGTTGTTTTTTTTTTCAATAAAATTAAACGTCAAGGAAAAGAATCATATTTATTCATGAACATGAGTACTTTCAAAGGAGTATTATGCACCAGTTGCTTGTTGGTCACGAACATGTATAAAAATAAGTGAGCATGTTAGAAATGAATCGGAAATGAATCGACAATTCAGAACGTTTCTATTATCGTCTAATTTCCGTATCACTATTAAATAAAAAGAATGAACTAGCCTATGTTTTACTCTTGTTTTTCTATTCTTTCTTTCTTTAAAAGTTTATATCTGTGTCCTAAATGTAAAGTGTTATTTTCAAAATGTATTTTATATTATAGAATTAATGTCTGAAGAAGTTGTATACTACAACGAAATGTCACATGGTTTTAATAAAAATATGAATTATACTATATTAAATTAACTCAATCATTATTTAGAAGGAGAATTCAAAATGACTAAAATTTTTCCATGGTTTATTTGAAAGAAATGAAATGAACAAATGAGTAGTCATTGCGATAATCAATGTACTGTCAGAACAAAAAAATAAATAAAGAGAGATGGCTGTTTAACTTTTCGATAGACGTTGAAAATATCTCATTGCAACAGTTTTCAAGAACGCTGAAATATTAATATGACCGTCATTATAACACTATCGCAATTTCATTAAACCCTCATTTATTATGATTTTATTGTTCCGATGTATTGGGGTTGGAGTTCCCATGTTGTCTCGTATTCTTGCAATCGATACTAACAATTGTTTTTTTTGTCGTAAATAAATCACAGTTTCAAGGATTGGATGTGGAGACTTTACATATTTTTTGATTCGAGAATGTTGACCTTACAAATAATTAATAGTACGTCGTTTTTGTAACGCTCCCGTTTTGAGTTTGCCTATTATCACTTTGCCCTGACTTCGTATATTGTGCTTACTTAATATTTTGCCCTTGAAGTATCAAGTTATATTGACCTTGATTCTTATTTTCCTGTTGTTACTCCCTATCTGCGTATATAAGCATGCATTTTGTATGCAAACGATGCGATTGTATGATATGAAGGCTTAAAATAAAGTGTAATACCATCAGCACTACCGTTCCTTCTATCAGAAATCGTCACAGTTTTATATTACGTTTGAAAAATTTATGAAGATTTTTGTTCTGACAATACATTGATTGTCTCAATGATTATCGATTTCTCTTCTTCCAAATAATCAACGGAAAGTAAATTCTTACACAAGAAAATCCCTAAACAGAATAAAGTTTTTAAGTAATCAACAGATAGCACATCTGAAAACAATACATCGTACATACAGAAATTGGGAATATCATAACAGAACAGTTTCTAGGCTAGCAAGACGATTGAGCAAGTGAGATGAAAGAAGCGACCGTTCGTAGCAAAAGATATGGTAGTATAGCCACTTTTTTTTATACATGTTCCTGGTCAACAAGCAAATCATGAATTAGTCTCATTGGTTTGTACTGTACAAACTACACTTTGTACATCTTAACATTTAGAAAAAATATAACAAACATTTCTTTTATGGTAAAAATGAATCATCACATTTCAGATAAATCCAGTTCATAAGTAATCTTCACTCTTGATAATTATTCTTGACTTCATGGAATAAAAGTGCGTTAAGGTTTTTCAATATAATTTAATTTGTCTTGTAATGTGTACTTTTTCTTGTCAACACTACATACGTCATTGTGCCATAGGCCACGACTTAATTTACTCTGACATTATTTTAGATATGCAGTTTTCAAAAGACAAATATTTCGAGTGATGAAAATACTTAGGTCACTGAATTTCAATACGCTCATATTATTAAATCAACATGACTGTTGGTAAAAATGCAAATCGATAAACTAAATGATTAACTGAATTGTATCATCCTATGTAAAACGTTTTTTTACAAGTATATAGATCGTCTAATCATATGCGATAATACCAATAAAAGAAGTTATGATAATCTCAAGACATCATAAATCAATAAGCGATTATCTTGAATATATTCGAGCAGAGGTGGAACCGGTCCGGACAGGACCGGATTTTTACCAGTTCATCATTACAAAATTGGTTTTTGCATCCAAGAATTTTCTCTACTGAAAACGGTGTTTTATGATATTTTCAAGTCAGAAGAATGAACTTTTTTTTTATTGGTAACACGATTATATTAATGTTTTCGCGCCATATATCTTATGCTAGAATTTTTTTTTATATGACAGAGCGANTCATTTTTGAAATTAAGATGAAAAACAGATTTGATCTGTATAACTAATTCATATCGATGTCGGGCTCGAGAAGTCGACGCGCCGCTCTATAAAATATGAAGGGAGAGTTTCAGTCCCAAGTTTTAGTTTCCAGTTCGGATTAGGGGTGGCGATTTGCTGTTAATTTATTATAATTTTAAATTGGATCTACATAAATTTAAATTTTGTAAAATTATTTAAATTCAAAATAAATAAAACTTCTTAAAATTTATTTTAAATATAAATTTTTTTAAATTTATTTTTGGGTTTATAAATTTTTCGTAAATGTAAATTGATCACTCAATAGTTCAGATTCTTGCATGTAAATATTCAATTCCTCTCCGCCAACATTTTATGTGAACAGATACTTTTATGGTCGTTTATTTTCGCCGGAATTTTGCCAGTTTGGCTGTAAAATTCGTCTGGCTGCTTGCTGACCGGACTGGACCGGACAGATTTTTTTACCGGCCGGACCAGACATGGACAGAAAAAACGTGTCCGGTTCCACCTCTGTATTCGAGATTAGTTAGTAACAGAAGAACAATAATGATGAATGTATTTACATTTGTGTTTGTAGAAAAAACTCAATCAGTCGATTACATGTTAATAAAATAAATGGAACGGTAGTAATTGACGTATTCAAAGACATGATCATTTCATTTCTTTCGATTATTTCACTTATTAGTTTATTGATTGGAATCATGCATTGTATGTATTAAACTTAAAATAATTAGCAAATGGTGAAGTATACGAATGATACGAAAGAATATATTGCTGTTGTAAATTTTCATAGTTCACAGAATACTTTGAAACAAAGATAAGATTCTGATAAGATTGCTCTCGTGGATCAGTGAAATACTATTTATGCAATCAACATACGAAATCATCGAACAATCCGTTGACATATGGAGACACAACATAGATGAAAAAAAAATCAAGCGAATCAATTCAAATACTCGATGAACATGTCATTTGATCGACACAAAAATCTCACTATCACAAATGAAAGTAATAATCGAACTTTAAAATTCTCGATTAATCGTCGTTTATAATTCGATTTTTATCCAAGGATGACAGATTAGCATTTCTATTAAAATTCATTCTAATGTTTTGGTATCATTTGCATAAAAATTAATAGATACCACAGTCTTAGCTTTAAGTTAATATTATTTATCATTCTGATACAAATACCACCTGAGGCTATAACTCTGAAAGTCATGTTCAAAACTTTCTAATAGCAGGAGAAAGGCTCTTTTTAACTGGAAATGTCATTCCCAAAAATAGAAAAAAAATCATTTTGTAATGTGGGGATTTTTTTCTAAAAACCGACAAGTAATTGTTCACTCTTGATAATAGTATTTCCGATTAATACCTTTGTTCCGTTACTGATATTTTTGAATATGACTTCCAGAGGTACAGTTTCAGGTAGTATTAGATGATAATTAACAGTAATATTAACTTAATACTAACATCTTAGCATTAATCTATTCTAATACATATAATATCAAAGCATTAGGATTAACTTTACTTATAATGCCTAAAGCATTAGCATTAGTATTAACCCTTTGAGGACCGTGGGACATACGTTGTTCCACCTGTTTTTCAATAGACAAAAAAATGTTTTGTTCACATTAAATTGTTAGGCCTGCACAGTAATATAGGCCATAAGTTGCCATGTTAGTCGACTAATAGGACAATCTAACACCTGTATTACCGTGCAGATCTAACAGTTAAATGTGAGCAAAACATTTTTTTTTGTCTATTGAAAATCGATAGGACAACGTATGACCCATGATACTCAAAGGGTTAAGAACTGCTAAATCTAATGTAAAATCCTTATTTTTATCTAATAACAAAATAATATCTTGTTACGTGTTGTCCCAGTGAAAATCGTTTGTTCAACATTGAATTCAAAATTGAATCAAATTGATTTATAATTATTATTTTTGTTCAATCGATAAAATATTGATCAACTACTGGAATCATTACGAACTTTGATAAAAAGGGAGCGTAAGAATATTAGCAGCTTCATTCATTGCAAAAGTAGTATTTAGTTACTAATCGTCCGTTCATCGACTATAAATTAAAAATTAGAACTGATTCGAACTACTAGATTTGTATCTTGTATAAAGAGAAGGTACTTTAGATTTAGTTATTTATATATTAATAGGTGGAAACTGATAGTTTTAGACGACTGAATTATGTAGATCATCGATAGAACAAAGCTTTTGTCAAGTCATTCTTCATTGGGATATTGAGAACTGTAAAAAACAACTATTTATATTATTAATCGAATTCCTTTCATGTTATAATCTGTTTATCTTAGACAGTCGAAGCTGACTGATTTATGATATTATTTAAATCTATGATTTTTCAAATGATTTACTGAATATGAGACCGTTTGAAATATGTTATTTTTAATAAATATCGCTTTATTTGCTGTAAAAGCTATATAATACAGAATTAATTCAACACCAAAAACCTCAATTATGTTTAAAATTTCGAATATGGAAACTTTTTACATACAACTAACGAGTATGCATGGCAACTGAAGTTCATTGAACTTATCCAAGTTCAAGTACACGCGTCACTTCTAAACTAAAAATTTTTAAATACAAACTACTTCTGACATATACGAACTAAAATATTTAAATTTGAAGGTATTTGAAGTATGCGGTTTGTACTAACAATTCAAAAATTCATCAGGATTTATTTTTCTCTTTTTGTTGCGGTTGGATAGAAGTCGTCAAGCTACATAAGGAATCATCTATACTGGACATTCCGGTAAATGGCGAGGAGAAGGTCAAACATATTTGGACGTCCATATAATTATTATGAATATTTTCTTTTTTCTTACACAATTTTTGGTGAAACTTTCATGGTTGGTTTGTTTTGAAGAACATGTTTAAGTAGGCATGGAACTGTATTAATCAGATGAATATAAATACAACGTTGAAATAATTCAAGATTATGATACATAAGCAGATAGCTATTTTGCGGAACGGCTATATTATATTTTGTAGTGCTATTGATATTGAAGTTTATTTTTTTGTTTTTTACTATTTTCTACTCATTAAAATCTAATGTATTTAAAAACAATAAACTTTTCAATAGATTATAATTTTATCTATTGTTTATGAAATGTATTTTTAGGTTTTTCTATATTTATTTATTTATTTTTAATGAACTGTTATTTAATAAAAGAAAAAGAACCGGCAAATTTAAACAAGCAGACTCGTCCTGAAAGATCTTTTTATACTAGACGTTAGAGCCTACCGAGTTGATCTCAGAACTGATGGGACCGGCTCTATGTCCGAAAATATTGAACACAATAGTCTCTATTTGTCTGAGAAATGTGTAAGGTGCACTAGTCATCGAATACAAAAAAAAATCAGAAACAAACTATCTCGTATCTTCGGAGCGGCTATCGATTTCCGATGAGAAATTTCATTGAGAGTATCAAAGTACGGTTTGACCACGTTCGAGTTCAGATTGAATAATTTCGGATTCGATGAGTTCTACTATATGTCCTGGAGAGAACGGAAGATGGAGTCAAAAAATGTTATGTTTACGTAGACGTACTCGATGGATGACCTTTAAAGAAAGGTATGCTTCACATATAGAAAAAGATATTAAATGAAAGTCAGAATTTCAGCTCTGTGTTTCTTTCATATTTAAAAATAATGATATCCTGGACTGCTCTCGTAAAAGGCTTTTTTTGTGTTTGATGATACGTTTACTCCTGTAACTCAACGAACTCTATCGAATCATGATGAAGAAAGTCAAATAAATCCTGATGAAGTTTTGAATTGTTGCCATATTACATACACTATAAATACTTTAAAATTTCAATATTTTTATCTGCGCATGTCATATCTAGCAGATCTTTTAATTTGTTGGTTTGCATGTGACACGAGCCATTTAACCCAAATAAGTTACATGTACCTGAATTCCAGTACACAACCTCTTGCTGTTAATCAAATATAAGATTATTTCTTCGATGTGGTAAATGTTAAAACATTTTTTTATTATTCGTACTTAATTAATTGTTGAGGTTTTGACAAGAACTTAATTTAATATTGTTCATTATCAACGTAGCTTAATTTGTTTTCCTAGACTTCATGTTGTTTACCACCGATGCAATAATAAATATCTTTAAACAAATCGATATCTAAATCGTTGAAAAATAGAATGTTTTGTTTTCTTCAGCTCTGCTATGCTGTCAAAGACCACTGTGATCATCCATTGCTTAATCCGTTAATCTGTACTTCCTATATGTTCTGATAATAGGAACATGTCATTGATTCTTTTATTCTGATGTGTTTTCGTCGATATCTCCAAATCAAATCAATATAACTATCTCTTCTATTGTATAATACAGACCTTCAAATGTCATTATCTAGATCGGATGTTTTTGATATGATGTGATAATTTTCTTCACTTATTCTAATTTATTGAAAAAGATCAAAATATGATATTTAGTTATTGAAAACAACTTCTTCAGACATAAACTAGAATAAGAAACAACACATAGAGATAATATTGACTAAACATTTTCTTCTGCTAGTAATATGAAAGCAATCAGATAGTACCAGTAATAGCTAATAAGGTTTTAATCCTTTTCTGTATTTTTAGCAGAAGAAATCTTTAGCCGATATTATGTATGTGTGTCGTTTCTGTTCTATTCTATGTCTGAAGAAGTTCTTTTCAGCAACAAAATGTCATATTTTGATCTTTTTCAATAAGTTAAAATAAGTGAAGAGAATTACCATACCATGTCAAACTACTCATCAACTTTTCTATCAAGAATAGGTCGAACACTCTTAAGATATGTTGCTATATGCCGAACAAGAGATAGAAACAAGAAAAATAAGCTCATGTTTATGTGTCTATAAGTAAACAATTTTTGGACGAAAAATGTTCTTCTCAATTGATTTGTCTACAAAACAGTGAACTATATTTTATTTGATTGAAAGTTGAATAAAAGCAAAAGATTTTAAGTATAAAACAAGCAGATAAATGGTACCACTAACTGAATATTTTCCTTCGAAGTTCATTTTAATAAACACTTATCTGAAGTGCCGACAGCTTCGGAACGATGTGGCGATAATTTGGAAATGAGTAAAGTTCCAAAGTATTATTAATTTCATCAATATGATTTTTTTTAAAAGATCATATGGAATAAAATATTTCAAGCTTAATTAGGTTAAATAATCATGGACTGAACATATATAAGAAATATCCATAAGCAAGCAGTCGTAAGCTAGATATCTGAAATCAACGGATAAAAATATCACGATTTTTCATAATGAATAATATCTCTTAACATAAATATTTAGCAGTTTTATTTTTCAGCATTTTGATTAAAACATAAACGTTATCAGTTTTGAGTAGTGAACTGCTTATTAAATGAAAAAATAAAAAATAAATCTTCCATTAGGAATATCTTTGTATTTTATAATTAAATTGTAATTCATAATTTTCAAATATAATAATACTTCATGTATGTTCTATAAATATATTCATAGATTAGCGTATAAATAATTAATTTTCTAATGTTCTTTCGTTGCAATTCTATACTTTTTTCCAGAAAATTTAATATAAACATTGATGCGTTGATTTTTTTTAAATATCTGTGTAATGAATGTTTCTGTTGTGAATACTAAAGGTAACAATCTTTTCCGCTTATTATCATTGAATTATTGCTTCACCTAATCCATTCAAGCTTCACGACATTTAGATCTGATAATTCAAATGTTCTTAATATTAGAGATGATTTTGCAATTCGTCAAATACTTAGCGTCAAAGATTTTATTAAGCTCGATTCTAATCAAGAGAGTAAACTGGAATCTGAATAGCATAGAGTTCCTTACAAAAAAAAAAACTATTGGATTTGTAAGCAATTGCAAATAGGTTTAAAGCACGAAAGTAAGCATTATTGTTTCCGTCCATTTTATTCTCATACAGACAATTATTAAGTTAGTTTTTCTATCGAAATTTATCATCATTCTATTATTGAAGCCATTAAATACATCTTTTCTTCCAATTATATTTAATGGTTAAAATCAGCGGATTGAATTTACAATAAATATAAATTACAGGAATAAATATATTGCTTCAAAAAAGTTTAAATGGACGACATAAATACAACACATATGAAAATACTCTTGCACATAAGGTTTTTTTATTTGTTACTCATGTTTTCAAACGCAACAATGAAACAGATTTTTTTCTTTATTCAATTTGCGTTTTTCTTTTATACATCAGAAGTGTTTTCGTGTTCTTCCAAGAATTCGTCCAATGCGTCTTCTATTTTATGTTTGATATCATCCGTCAATTGAAATGATGATGATTGTTTTGATTTATTTTGAGCATTTTGTTCAATAGACAATAATATTGGTTTTATTACAATATCCACGTTATCTTCACCTAACTTTTTTTCAAAATTTTTCAATGCTATATCTAATGCACGATGTGGTACAAATGGAAATGATTTTGGATTGTTTATTAATATATGTAACATAGCATGAACAAGTTGATCTGTATCAGATTTCATTAAATAAAAGTAACGATTGAGAGTCGTTTCGGCTTGTCGAAAAACTTGTTCACTTGATAGATCTTCGGAAAGTTTTTCTTTTTTAATTTTTTCTTTTATGGGTTTAGTTAAAACAAGACCAGAGATAACCGAAAAAATAATAATATATGATTTGAACATCATCATGCTAAAAGAAAAACAAGAATCAAGATTATAACGATAGTCGCACTTTTTAAAGATCAGTATAAACTCTAGATAGAATAAAGAAAGAGAAGAGTATTGTATGACATATTTCTCATAATGATTATGTTTGGAAAAAATAATAGCAGCGATAGTATCTATTAACTCAGCTCATAAATTGAAGAGAAACAGATATAAATGTAGATGATCGACGTTGAGTCGATCAAGATCATAGTAATTTGGCTAAAATTGATGTTCTAATTAAATTTTAAAGTAGATCTGTGATCTGATGATCGCTTGCAATGCATCATTCTTCTAAGGTTATACTGACAATTTCTACCTCCAAAAGATGTTTATATTATATACTACTGAATTGTAAAGTATTTCTGACAGCTAACTTCAAAGAAGATGTTAAAAATATTCTATTGTTTATCAATAGAATTATTACAAGTATCCAAAGGTTAGAAGAGAAGAGAGTTGATACTGGTTTTATATTTTATATACAAAAGACTTTTTTTAGTTGATTTTCGAAACACGAAATTTCCTCGAGCTTTTGAATGAGTTTGAATCTTTCTGATAAATTACTCTATTTATAAATGTTATTCTATTCATTCTAATAAATATTTATATAAAACTTTCCTAATATTAGATAAGTTAAAGTTGTTAATAAACAGACACTACTAGATAGTTATTCTTAATACCTGATGCTTATGGTGTATATTTCACGGATGTTGTATTGTATGTTAGAAAAGAAGGAATGAATGCTATCCTGATGACAATCTATTTAACGAGAAGAAATAATGAATCATCAAAGTAACAACAAAAAAAAAAGAATCTCAGTTAGATCAACCAATTAAACAAAAACTACATTTTTTTCTCTTTTTCTTTTTCACTCTCTGTCCCTTTTTTATTCTTATCCTGTCTTACTTTTTTTTTCTTTGTTCTATAATAGCATTGTGCATAAATTGTGTATCATATAATGAAATCAATTAATTCACTTGTATCAAGTATTCAATGAAGTAAATTTTCAAGTTATTTTTTTAAGCAGTAATAATCCTTTACGCCTAGATAAATCTATAGCTTGTGTTAATAGAAAATGCAACCTTTGATATTTCATAATTACCGCGAGTTTATATTTTATTAATTAAAAAAAAATAGATAATATAAATAAAGCGAGGAATTGTTTTCATGTGGATAAATCCACGTATAATTTAATTGTTCTGAACAGAATAAAAGAAACCATTAATAAAAAATTAAAGAATAGATAATTAAAATAAATCTTTTTTTATATACCACATTGACAACGTATTCTTGCTTATTGAATTGATAAATGCTGTTGATTAACCATAAAATACTGATATTCTATCTGTCCTTTAATATGATAACTTAGTAAAGACTGGAAAGAAAAGAATTTAAAGAATGATTACGTGAAGTAAACTTTTACTATATAGTGCTTCAGGTCATTGTACCCTTAATGCCGATACAAATACATTTTACAATGACTAACGAAATCAAATTATGAAAAGAAAAGTAAAAGATAGTGAAAGGCTACAAATTTACTTAACATTTCAAGGAAGAAAAAAGACGAAAAAGTATGAATAATGTGAAGGGCGTTCGAAATACAATACTTACTTATACAATGTTAATAAAACTATTGTTTAGGAAGGAAAAAAAGAACGCTGTTTCTCTAAATAGAGTCACGAGACAAAAAAGACTATATGATCTTGCACGTGTCATATTTCTTATAAAGTATGTCTTTTTTTTTAATAGACAGGGGTTATTACATAAGTTTATTAAATAAGAAAAGAAAATGAGATATTTTGCCCTTAATGTTGATTAAAACATCTATGAAAGAAAAATTGTTCTTGAATATCAAAATGTTGATTGGAAAGTTTCATGATAATCACTGAATCAGTATTCCTATGACAATTAACTGCCGCTTATTTTGATTTTCAGAGAATAAAATATTGAAGGAATAAATGATGAATCAATGAAAAGAGTCTAGTTTTGAAATAGATCGACAATTATCTTTAATTTTCTGACAAAGAATATCAAAAGTACTTCTATGTCAATAATTCTGAATATTAACTTGACTTGTCGAATAGATAATTTTTAAACATGATAATTATATTTGAAGATATAATGCATGTAATAAGTGCTCGGCTCTCAAAAGTATTTTATATTTACAAGATTATTTTAATTTGATTGATGAACATGCCTTTCAAAAAGATGGTACTAGAGAAAATTAATTAAAAAAGAAATTGAACATGTTTCTGTTAGTACTAAACTAGAGAGGATTTTTTTTTGTACTCATTAAGACTTTCATGAAGTTATTCAGACAAGAGAAAAAAAATGAACTTAAAAAATGAATTTGTACAGAATAATAATTAAGAACTATTTTTGAACAGTTGATGTTTTTATATTATTTGTATTCTTTCGCCATTGGAATTCTATCATGAAATAGAATATGTTGAGATTTTTCATTAAATTTCAAGAAACACTGAATTCATTTGAGCTGAAAAAGACTTCTTCTGACATATTCTATCTTGAGAAAGGTAAAGAAACATTTTATTTTCTTTATTCAACCAAAAATAGAAATTCTATGATTAACTACTTAATGAATTTCAGAGTAAAATGTGTATTTATCCATCATGACATTCCGAACAGAATCTTTTTTTACTCTATTTCTATTTTTCTTTAATTTTATTAGACATTTATCCTTCTCAATATAATCCTCTTGTTTTTGTTTTAATTATTTCTATCATATTTAAGATTCCTATGCATATACTATTTTTATATACTAAAAGCATTGTCTTAAATAGAAAAAAAAAAGGTGTAAATTTTCATAGATTACAGGTTTTTATACAGAATCGATGAATAATTATTAAATGATATTTTATATGGAATTTGAAAAGAGAAAAGATTTGTAGTTAATTTCAATTAAGTTTTGTGCATTGTTGAATCTCATCAACGATATTACAACTAATTTCATTGCCTTTTCTAATTAAATCAAATCATTAAAAAATGTTGAGTGCTTCTATAACAGCTGCTAGTTTTGCACTCGTTAGATATAAATGAACTGAAAGTGAAAGTCCTTGAACAGAACTGTGTTTTAGTTATTCTTGTGTCGATTTTCATGCGTGCCAATAATCCAATAAACCATTTAAACGAACGTTATTCACGTGTCATCCACACGACACACTGTCTTAGACAGGCACAATTAAATTTTGTTCAAAATTGCCTACAAAAGATGACAGCACATAAAAACACATTTTGATCTGTTTTAGTTTTCAATATGTAATCGAATTGAATCATCTATAGAATGAAAGATTTTGACTTGCTGATCACTTTGATGCTAAAATCAAGTTATTTTAGTTTGATTAGAGTTGTGAAAAGGGCCTATCTCTATGGTATACTAAACAGATAGTTAGTTATTAATACTAACAAGCAATGTGAGTATTCGTTTGACAGAAAACAATTAAAAGCAACCTACTAGATCATATACAAATCTTTCATTGCGTACATATTCAGTCTAAAATACCCATGTGCATGCCGTTTATTATGTTTAATTATTGTTTTAATGAACTTTCCTCTCCACTTAGTTTACTTCACAACCAATAGAACATTTCAAGTGCTACACTCGTCTGAGAAAAGTTAGGCCATACAACTAAATATTTAGTCCGCTATTCGTAAGGCTCAATTTTCAACTAATACTTTACAGTTTTCTCAAGTAAAATAGTACTCATTTCATTTCAAATAATTATCATATTTGGAATCATGACAAAAAAATTGCGCCGATGCATGCATGTTTCGAACTATTTGTGTGACTTTTTTTCTGATTAAATTTTCACCACTTCACGTCCTCAGGTATATGTGGTAAAGTGAATTTGATTAAAAAGTCATTGCAGCAATGAAAAGAAAGTTTGAAACTTGTAAAATGCTTTTTGAAGATAAAAAGATAGGTGACTAAAGAATAAAATGGTTGTGTTGATTAAATTTATTTCAATACACATCCTGGAGAAGGTGAAGCGATGAAAACTTAATCAGAAAAAAGTCATACAAATAGTTTGAAACGTACATACGTCGACTCATTTTTTTTTGTCATGATTTTAAATACAATAATTATTTAAAGTTCATTGGGTGTTATTTTGCTTGAGAAAACTGAGCCACACGAATAGTGGACTAAAGATTTAGTTGTATGGCCTAACTTTTCTCAGACGAGTGTAGCACTTGAAATGTTCTATTGGTTGCGTAGTAAACTAAGTGTAGAGGAAAATTCATTAAAACAATAATTAAACAACAAACGGAATGCACATGGATATTTTAGACTGAAAATGTAAGCAATGAAAGATTTGTATATGGTCTAGTAGGTCGCTTTTAATTGTTTTCTGTCAAGCGAATGCTCACATTGCTCGGTAGTTTTAATAACTAACTATCTGTTTAGTATACTGTAGAGATAGATCCTTTTTACAGCTATAATCAAATTAAAATAACTTGATTTTAGCATCAAGGTGATCAGTAATTCCTAATCTTTCATTTTATAGATGACTCAATCAGATAGGACTTTGTAAATCAAAACGAACCGAAATGCATTTCTTTGCGCTTCCGTCCTTTTATTGATGGTAGCAATGGTGAACCTAATTTTGGTTCAATATCATTATTTGATTGAAATAAAATTTCATTATCATGTTTATTATTTGAAGGATTGATATGTTGTTGATTGGGACTATAGTATTCATTAATATAAGTTCTTAGCAAACATGAATGCATTGATGTACAAAGTTTATTATTATTACTATTATCATCATCGAATGAGGCATCATGTTCATGTTGTATTCTAGTCGAAGAAAATCATAAACATGCCGTGTCCAATGATCATCAGCACGAACTTGAAGTCAAATACTGTCTGAGAGAAAAAGAATATTTAATTAAACGTATTTCTTGAGTAGTCTGCAATGAAGTTTATTTCATTATCTTAAAGGTAGATTTATAACTCCGTAGCCTTCGAATAGTCTCTGAAAAAAGTTTATGTCAATTATTAGTTACCCAAATCGAACGATTTAATTACTCTTTTTTTGTTATAATATAATAGTATATTCTTTCAAGTTTTATATCATATAATTTGGTTGAGAACAAGTGTTGAAAATGATCGTCATCATCTGAAATACATAAAACCATTGTTCTGGAAATCTTTAAAAAATTACTGCAGAAAGTTTATTTTCGAATTGATTCATTTCCGTTATTGGCTCTTATTTTCAATGCAACCAAATCTTTATATATGTTTCACACACACACATAGGTTTTTACTTTACATTCATCAATAAATCATTTAAATGAAAAGAAACTTCATCTGAAAAAAAAAACAGAAGGACTTTCCTGATTGTTGATATTTTCTAACATTGTTATCAACATGATGTCATTTCAACTCGAACTTGTCAATGTTCTTCATGAATGCGTTGGGTAAATTGCACATTATGTGGCTTCATTGGAAGATAGTCAGTCATAATTCGACCTGCTATTATTCGTAGAATGAAGGAATTCTTTTGCAGCGGCTCGAACATTTGATACTGACACATTTTCACAATCATAATGGGTTTCGTCAATTTTCTCTTCTATAATTTTGAAAGATCTTTCAGATTTTTGCTAACTAACTACTATAGGGATTTCGCAATCGCATCTCTAATACAGCATATATCTGACACTTGAATGGCAAATTCCATTTGCACGTTTCCTTTCATTACAATAGCTGATCTAAATTTAGTCTTTAACAAAATTATTTCTATTCAAATGTTTATGAATAAAGACATCTGCTTAAAATTATACAGAACAAATCTTCAAAGAATATACTATAATATTATTTTTTTCTTAAATATATAAATCGTTTGAACTATTTAAGAAATATTTACGTAAACTATTCTCACTGACTTTTGGAGCAACTTGTATGTGAACAGCTATCGAGGAAACTATTTTGCTTACAATTCATTATATCGTTACTCATAAGGATTCATCGTCATTCCAATTTTATCTTTCAGTCCTTCTTATTCTTTCAGCTGCAAGATGCTTACGTCCCAAGTGAAAAATAATTTTATATAGACGCAATACATCATGCAGCGTTAGTTATTTATATATGTAAAGCTACGCTTTTGTCATTATTATTCATTTCAATTCTCGCACTATTAATTGAATCTTTCAAGAACGAGGAAAAATATTTAAAAAACGAAGATTAAAACCTGAAGATGATGTTGACTTGTTTTAATTTTTATAATTTTTTGTTTCTTTCATATTCATGAATTTCAAATAAATAAATTGAAAAGTATCTTACAATAAAATGATCATATCGAAGTAATTCACATTCAAAAATACCAGTAAAATACAGTATCCCATAATTATTACGAATGAATCTCGTTAAATAATAGACTAATTTTAAGATGAGTCTGATTGCATTAGTTACTCTTCATTAAGAATATAAAAGGCTTAAAAGAATCTTTGCCTGTGAATCTTTCTTCTTGATGAAAAGCTGTTGCAATGAGCTTTTTAATATAGGGTCGTGATCTTCTTCTTCAACATCAATTTTTGAATTTAAATTTTGCATAAATAAATTTCTCAAGAGCACTAGTTCATTGTGAACATGTCCGACTTTCTGATATATTCTGTCTTGAGATATAAATACAAAAAACTAGATGTATTTTTTCGTATAATATAATTTTCTATGGCAGTATCTGAGAATAGAAGATACTCGAAAATATGATACTTTCACAACGATCTAATCTGATTGAATGCTTTATTTATTTAAAGCTTGAAATCAAAATTCCAAAGTTGATTTGAAGACGATATGAGGAAGATAAAAGTCTTTTATTGAAGAAAAAAATAACAAAGATTGACATAAAGCAAAAAGAGGGTTGGGAAGAAGTCGATGAGTTCGCATTGTTTGAGACTCTCTCTGGTCTCAATATAGTCTACTTAATAGGATAGGATTCATCCTATGCGCAATTTATCACTTGATAAGTTTGCCTCTTCAAATGGCATGTGTCTTTAAAAATATTATGTTTGTGTCTCTTGAGACTTGGTTTCGTTAATCAATCTATTGGTCTTTGTTAATATACATCCATAGGCATTTCTATATTTAATCACACAAGCAATTGATAACTTTCAATAACAATAAAGATTAAAATTTCTTAGATAATAAGAATCACGAAGAGCTTTAATAAATCTAAGTCTAATGTCTTAAAAATTGAGGTCACATTTATGTTCATGAGCGCTATGAATAGTAAATGAATCCTATTCAAAATTAGCTACAGTTGTATGATTCAAATAGATATAATCTCCTGATTTATTAATTACTAAATGAACAATGTAAAATAAAAATACCAATAAAGAGCGATTTTCGAAGTGTATAAGAAAAAACTTTGCTTGAGATGGTTACAAAATTGCTTTCATAATGAATGTTTTTTCATATTTATTTACCTATGACGCACTATAATGTAGAATTTTTTCAATGACATATAAACTAACATGAATCAGTAGTCTGGTTTCAAGAAACTTGATCTATGTAGAAGCATTTTTATTAATCATGAAAGAATTGACGTGTGACACCAATACAGTAATTTTTTTCAAATACAAAAAAAAATAATTATAACTCGCTATTATTACTTGAAAATAAATAATCTTTTGTACAAATGATAAATACATAACATAAAAAAACTGCACTTAAAGTGAATTTAATGATATTTGTTTCTATAATCAAGTCTTGATTGATTCGTAAAAAGACGACAAAGATAATTGTGTTGTGCTGCATGATATGGCACTAAATTTGAATGAAAAAAAAAAACTTAATATATATTACTTCAATGGGTAGTGCATCTAGCTTCTCTTTAAGAACTAGTCTAGTTATCATCACATCCATAATATTGAAATAAATCCCAGTTATTCATTCTATGATCCTAGTAGTATCGTGTTGCTAAGATTATTTGATTAGCTAATGGTTTATTGAATATGAATAAATGACAATAAAAAATAGTACCATTAGTATAACATGGAAAACTAGAATTTTTCGATAATGAACAAACTTAAAACACATAGGCTAGAAAAAGATAAATTTTAGAAGTATGAATACTTTTTGTGAATTATTCAAACTAAATGTATCACTGCATATAAAATTGTTTCAACCAAAAATAATAATACCAATAATTTCATGTATATCAATACAACGATTAAGTGATAAAATGATATTATCATCTTTTGATCTAGATCATGTGATATATTTACGAAACATGAATAGATGTATTAAAACACAATTAAAATTAAGCAGTCTATCTTATTAAATAAAACTAATTTCAAAAATATAAATAGAACAAGAAAAACATTCATTTTTTACTTATTTATTCGAGCAATAATAATAAAATAATGAATACGTTGTTGATCAATATAAATACGAAATATACGAAAATATATAAATAAATGACAATGAATTGTTAATGAATATCCATAACTATTACTAAATGATAGTGATGTTGATGATATTCCACTACTTGCACGATAATGAATACTAAGAAATATTAGTTTTTAAAATAAATTTTTTAGCCTTAACGCAAGAACTTTAGATAAAACAGGTTAAAAAAATAAAATAAATAATTATACTTACTGGTTATTGAATTCTATAGTTTCCTTTGTCTCTGTGAATGGTCATTTAGGAGCGTGAATGTTTTTACTTGGCTTAATGAATAACGGCTTCGCATCGTCAAAACAAGTATTAAAAATATATTTCTCATGTTGTCTAATAATCACAAGAAGCAAGACTAAATACTTCAAAACCATCGGATTTCGGCGGACTCGACAATTTTCCACTATAAGATATCATTGGGATCACTTCGGTCTGAGAAGTTAAATATTAGTGTGTGTTTTTATAGTTGTAAACAATTTCAAGTTTTGTTTTTTGTTAATAAAAACCGATGCTTTATTGTGTTGTGATGCTAGGAGAAAGAGAACAATTGATTTTACTGATTTTATTTTGTTGATAAGATGATAGTAGTTGGGTCATTTTAATTTATACAGAAATGTTTTTCTTTTTTGTTTTTTGTGCTTAAAAACTATAGGAACAAGATGTCGCAACATGAAAAGATTGTTGTTAACGTTCTTTGTACAAATAAACAAAAAATTACACAAATAGCTAAATAACTTGAGTCAACGCGAAAAGTGTCTCGGCTCACCCATCCCTTAAATAAAGTATCTTTTCGTTGAAATAAATCTCCTAATCCTGCTAAACAGATATAACCTGAATGGTCAGTATCAGTTTCTCTCGGTGTGAGTTTTAATTGTGGTAATATTTCTTCTAAATTCAATGATGATGATTGTTCAAGAAAGCTACGAAATAATAATTTCATTAGCGAAAATTATATTCTATTTATTACAAATTGAATTATTTTCATTTTACTTATCATCTTAAATATTCAGCTAATTCAGGATTTAAAGAAAAATAAAATCTAAAATGGAAACCTTTGTGTTTTGTTTTGATATTTTACTAAATGTTACCTTAAAATAAAATCTAGTTTTAAATATTTCTATATTCACATAATCTTTTATAGATATATTATTCTGATGTTTATTAACTGTTGCATGAAATTGATAGGCAAATCATTTCATATCTGATTTAATACTTAAACGAAAAATAAAGAAATTCTAGACAAATATAGAAACTACTCGAAATATACATCTATCAAGTTTATAACAATTGTTGTCTTCGTTTCATCAAGAAATAATAAAACAAATTTTTATCGTAAATAGTTTTTAGTGTTTCAATTATGATTACAAATAAATCATTAAATATTTTACAAAAATAATTTATTACAAGTGAATCATATTTATGTGATGTATGTTGAAAACTATCTAAAATGTTTCAAGTGATTACATATCTTTTGTAAAATTTGACACTTTACATAAACTGCAAATTAAATGTTTATGAAAATAAAATTTTGAAATATACTCATCGACTTCGTATAGAGATCCCATGCATTCAGATTCAAAAAGGAAACTACTTCAATTACCATTGAATAAGCAAAAAAATATTTTTCATAATTTTTAAAATTAAAAATCAAAATAAACTTTAACTAGTTTTTCACACACATGTTGTCAAACTAAATACATAAGTTCTTGAAAACTTACATGTGTGCGGCTATGAAGATGATGTTGTCATGGCTAGATGATAAAACATCGAAAATCAAAATGTCAATAAGGTAAAATTTCGAAGAGGAAAACCATTAATAAAAAAAACGTCAAGCTGCAAAATGTCAAAAATCTATAATATGTACTGCAAAAAAAATATATGAGGACGTGGGTGTGGGAGGGCATGTGAGTGTGAATCTGGATTTGAGTACGAATAGTGGTTTGGATGTGACTGCGAAAATGGCTATCATTTTTCCTTTCCCGCACCCACATCAACATCCTTGTATTATTCTTGCACTGGACAACAATTCAAAAATTTATACTTTCTTCCATTTGACAGAGCAGACGGATAGAACATGCAGTATTGAAAAATTTCTAACATCCTCACTCAATATCAAATATTTTCGGCATTTCAGTTTTTGACCTTTTCCTTTTTTTAACGTTTTGACGGTTTTATGCTTTCTTTTTGACGTTTTTTCTTCGATATTTTGCTCTTCATCATTTTCATTTTCGATGTTTTGCAACTGTACCTGTTGTCATCGTTGTATAAGAACTTCTTTATTTAATAAAGAACTAGTTGTAAGTTTCATGATGCGAAATATGATAAGTTAATCTTAAATCCATATAAACATTTAATACATAACTGCTGTGAAACACGATCTAAAAGGACTGTTGAGGTATATAGGGCAGAAATTCAGACTCATTCCCCTCACCCCCGTTCAGACCGTGACAGTCGTCTTAGCAATGTCCTTCTTTTCGTCACAAAAGTTGTTCATATACGATCAAAAGCCGTACTTCAATAAAGTCTCGTTCTAATATATGAACTATCTCCTTACTGCATTTCTGGAGGATTAAATAAAAAGATGATAAAGACATGTGTTCCAAAATAGATAGAATAAAGCAATCTTCCTGTGATTAACAAGATCAACTACATTGTGTGTCACATTTCACTTCTGCAGATATTGTGCTAACAGTTTGCTCTCTTGCATTCTATTGTTGATATTGTTTTACCAACAGTTGCAAGAAACGATACATAGTCAAAACATGTGTTATATTGACTTATTTAAATGATTAGAAAAGACTAAAACAAGAGTTGTGAATTAATCCTTAGAGTTATTACTGTTCTATAGTGAAGAAACTTTGATATCTTATATACTGAGAAACTATTTAAAATAAGCAATCGAAAATGTAATCTTGATGAAAAAATATCTCAATGATGAATTATTTCTGTTAATTGAAGTTCAGTTAAGTCGATCTTTTATTACTTTGTATTGAAAAAGGAACACAAAAACGATAATTGATTCATTTTACTTTGTTTCTTCTAATAAAAGATAATAAAATTGAATTGAAATTGTATATCGAGTTTCGTATATCGACTGCGATTGATTTATGTTCACTTTATTGAACGAAATATCAAACTGTGTGATTGTAATTACTAACCTGTCAAGACAAATTACACGAAATAAACTATCAAATGTAGCATTAAAAATTTCTCGACATTTTCTATCAATATCCTGAGATTGTTTACTTGAAAAATTGTGCAAGAGAAAAATTTTGAATTATTTTTTATGTCAATTAGATACATTTAAAAATCATAAAAATTTATTAAATTTATGTAAACAATGTTTTCTTGTTTTTCTTAAGCTCTAATTACAAAAGAAAAGTTCATTTCCGTCAGATTTATCGAAATTAAGATAAATGCATGACGCAGTAGCTTAAGGTTGGATCTTTCATCGACAATGCGATTTTTTATTTGTTACGTCATTGTTGTCTAAAATTTTCGATGGCTTCCATTGCCTTCGGCTTGAAAAAAATGTCTTTTTTAGAAAAAAACGATAAATGTTGTTCGTTTTTTCTGATCTTGTATCCCAGACTTCTAAAGGAAGCTACACTGTAGTCAATAGCTTTTGTTGGGTTTCAAAGAACATTTGAAGCTGCAGTGTTTAACAGAGTTCATTTTTTGAATCCAGCTTCTTTATTATTATATAAAAAACATACTTCTATAAGTAGATGACTACTTGTTAAGAGTCTTTCAAGTTATTAAACTTGCCATAATTCTTCTTTTCATGGAAATTAAAACTTTAAAATGAAGGACTGTGTCAAGCACTGCAGTCTGAGATGCTCCTTCAAATAAAAAATTCAAATATATAAAATGAAGGCACACAGAAAACTTCGAGTTGCTAAATGATCTATTTTCGACCCTGGTTTCATAAATATCTCTTTAAAAAAATTATAGTATAAAGCTGAAAATTTCATGCTATTCAAATGTACCTGACTCAAGATCGATTTTGTGAATCATGATTTGCAAGGAATTTTGAATTGTATACGATAGAAATGTGAACCTTTTTCTTCCCTCCTCTTCCATCGCAGATCGTGATGACACCTTAACAATATCTCCCTTTTCGTCATAGAGGTTGTTAATACATGGCCAAAAGTCATATGTCAACAAAGTTTTGTTCTAGTATATGAACTATTTCCTTATTGCATTTCTGGAGGATTACGTAAAAAGATGGTGATGACATGTGTCTCAAAGTAGATAGTAAAAAACAAACTATCTACATCGTGTTTCTCATTCTGATCCCACAGAGATTCTACTAACAACTTTTTGAGCGTCGGTGGAAGTCTTAAATATTGCATCAGAATCAGGTTTCTATCCTATTTTCTAATTTATCAAATTGAATAGTGTTATATTTAAAGAAACTGTAATCTCTTTTTAAAGTAAAACTATAAAATATGTATGTAGTCACTAGACTTTGAAAATACTTTAAAATCGAAAGAATATTAATGATTTTTGTTTGTCAATCGATCGGAGTTTGTTTTTGCTCATTTGTTTTTATTATTACAGATTAATTAACAATGCTCGAAAACAAATGAAATAAAAACGTGTAACTTAAAAAAATAAAATTTTTTTTAAAAGCTAATTGATAGCTGATAAATTCGAGATTAAGATTTTTGTTACCAACTGTAGTCTTATTTATTTTTTGTCTTAACGGAGCCCTCCCCCCCTCAGAACTAAACTCGTTTATTGTTCATCCAGTTTTAACCAAAATTTTAGAGAAAGTTCGTCTTAGCTAGAATAGATTGTGCGTAAAATATCTCCTCAAATTTCCAAGCTACGCATGAGTTATAGTCGATTCATTGTTCATAGGGTATCCTTCACGCGGGCAAGGTTTTCAAAATGAGGATGCGAGCAAACATGTCGGGGTGGTTTTTAATTTATAGAGTAGATGTAGGACTAGATCGTAATAGAGCCTAATTTTTGAAGTTCTCTCTAGTTTTTTTTATTCAAAAAGCTTTTTCAAAAAAATCTCCAATTTGTGGTCAAAAATATTCTTAAATTAAATCAAAGATCTAAGTTTTTTATTTCAGCAAAAGAGAATTTCAAAAATTAGGCTCTATTGCGACCTAACCCTAACTGTCTACTGTGTAATGGAAAAAAAAGATACCACTTTTATATTGAGTCATTAATACGAAAGGTTTGCCCGTGTAAACAGTATACTTGAAAAAATGGATTTTGAGAATAACGAAAAATAAGTTTCAACACTCTAATACAAGACTTTTTCCTCCATAAGCTGATATGAAATGGAACTTTGAGTAATTTTTCATAGTTCACTAATTAGAACGAATCAAATGAACATACTTGAAGATGTAAAAGATAATTTTTTTCTGTTTTCATATCGACATAACTACATCCACCAAGATATCAACAACAGTCAAGTTTTTAGAAAAAAGTTAATTTTTCTTGTAGGTGAGTTCAGTAAAACCTCTGTAATATCCTTGAATCTTAATATGAAATAAAAAAAACTATAGTGCATTCGGAAGTACACACTTTGCTCTATCTAATGAGTCATATATCACAAAAATTGATGAATTTGACTAAAATTGGGTGTTCTGAAACGGCGAGAAGGATTTAAGATTATAATTTTTCTTTTTTTTATAACATAGTAAACTAATCAATCAAACAGTTGTTTAAGTTTTGATTTTCGAAATACAATATGCAAATAGAAATATTAAGACAATAATAATTAAACCATCTTTGAATTTTTTAATTTAACCGTAATAATTTTTTTGTTCGCTCTTTCTTATTTAGAAAAAAGAAAAACAATATGTGTCATGGACATTGAGAGAAAAACACAAGACGACAAAAAAAAGAGTAATGAAAAATTCGAACGTCGAATGATCGATGCGTAGCAAGAGCACAGAAGAGAAGAAGAAGAAGAAGACAATTTTATAGATTACGCAAGACACAAAACAAAATGAAACGCTCAATAATTACAATTCTTTTGCTAGATTTGCAAAGATTTACATGTAACATAAAGAATTGATGATCAGTGACTTTGGTATGTCACCTTAATTTTCTTTTAGTTGCTGAACGCATCGAAGATGAAGAGAGAGAGAGGAGAATAGACGAAAAAAGCAATAATAAATGCGCACAAATGACGACATCAAAATTCAAAGAAATGAAGTAGAATAGAAATACGAACACCGGTTATAAAGAAATATAATGAGAGAAGAGAGAGAGAGAAAGAGAGATAATAAAACATTCGAATTTGAAAGTAATATCATTTGTCTGTTTTGTTTTGTTTTGTTGTCTAAGAAGCTCCACTGGTAACCGCTGATGATTCTTGTTGCTGATGATGATGATGATTCATTGGATCTATCATACTAGTTGGACTTGATGATACAGGATAACTACCTGGATACATCATCATCATTGGATTTCGAAATTGTGACATTTGAGCATAAGATCCAAAGATATCTTAAAAATAAGTATCTAAGGAAAAAAAGGAAATTCAAATTTTTAAGTTTTATCTTACCATGCGGTGCTGTTGGATAACCTCCACTAAATTGATAATGCATAGCAGCAGCTGCAGCTGCATCAGGAGAATATGGACCAAAACAATCGGTAAATTCAGAGGGTATAGTGGCTAAAAAACATAAAAAAATGAATATAAAATTTTAATTTCTACCATTTTTCATCATCTGTATTATTTCACGCATTCGTGCAAATAATTAACTTTGACAGCAAAAGGAGAAAAAAAAAGAAGAATGAAGAGGAACAATTGCTCAAGTGTCTTTATGAATTAAATTGATTGTTCTTTTTCTTTAGTAGTTCTTTCACAAATCAATCTAGTTTCAACTATCGATATGTCATACGACATTTTTATCAATTCAAATCTAACCAAGAATAATTAATTGTCAAGCAAGAATAAAACGTACTCATCGGATATATACAAGGCATTTAGAAAAAAAAAGCAGCAGAAGAAAAAAAATGAGCAATTAAACACACACACGTACACATTGATGCATAAGTAGGAATTCTACCTTGTTGAGCATGAGCTGGAAAAACAAAAGGAACATATATTTATATAAATATATATTTTATGTTTTTAATATTATGTAAAATTTATCAATGTAGAAGGAAGCATTAGATGTAAGATAATGTTAGAGCGTTATACACTCTTGCCTTTCAGTAAATATGAAGGGGATAATTGTTGAGGAACAACTGACGGTGTTTTAACAGGATTTGTTCGACGGTGTAATTTTTTTTCATTGAATAATAATTCTCGAGATTTTTCCTGTCGCTTATTATATCGTTTTGTCACAGTAGTACGAGAGGATACCATTGACGGTATACATAATTGATTTTCTTCATTTATATTATCGTTACCATTTATGTAAAACTTACCAGCACGATTAGATTGATCAATCATTGGTTGAACAATTCGACGTCTGGCATTGATAAACCTTTATAAAGATAAAAAAAAATACATAGGAGTTTAAACAATATAACAATATCTCTTTGTTTAATGACGATGCGCGCATATCGTTTTAAGTTAATTGAACATGTTTATTTTATTGTGCAGAAGTTAATTATCATCTGTTTCTTTCCTTGTGATGTTTTTCCGTTACATTTATCAATAAAAATTTGATTATTCAAGTAAATTTAACCTTTTTTTTTTTGGATGATAAGAACATATATGACCTCGAAAAACCTGTCAGCAGGAAAAGAAGATAGACAGATTTGTTTACAATATAAAGATATCTCAGCAATGATAAATGATGTCCATCTTGTGCAAAAAGCGATACAGTAACGATCTTCTCCTTCAAGATATATATATATATACAAACAAGGCAACCTAATGTATAACTTTAGTTTCTCCTCCTCGTTCTCTTAATGTGATTTTAACGATGGTGACGATCGATTCTTGTCATCAACATCCTGCCAGATGTTTTTCTCGAATCTTTCATATAAAAAAAAAAGAAAAAACTACAGACAGACAAACAAACACAAAACACAAAAGAATAGTTCGAACGTGATCTATTTATTGAATGACTATTACACGCATTACTGTCATCAACATTCATGCAATAGATTCTTTTTGATCTAGATTCGCGTGTATATAGATAATAATAATCACCTTCATTGTATCAAACAGATCGTCACGAAAACGTTCTTCTTTGACAGTTCAAATGGGCTGTCTATTAAACTAGAAGGTTTTTTTCTAATTTTCTATTTGCACGCTATAGTCAGATACGGTAGTATCAATGAACGGATTGTTTATTTTATTAATTGACCGTACTATTGCTTTATGTTGATTATATGTCAAAAAGATATATATATATATATAGGTTTGATCATTATTATCGCCGACATATAGCAATAACAAACTGACAAAAAAGAGCATACCGGCAAATGGCAACAAGTCCCAAATTGAGAATAAACATCTTATATTATATATATATGTATTTATTTTTAATTGGTTAAAAATTCTATTAAAATTTAACCAATAAGAATGAAATATGGTTAACTTACCAATTATTAACTAAATAAAGAAAAGAAATGATATTAGAAATATAATTAAAAAATTATATATACAATTTACCTTGTAAAATTGTTAGACCAGTATCTTGTGCTAATTGTTTTTTTTGTTCTTCGGACGGATATGGATGCTAATGAAACAAAAAATGCAATTCTAAGATTGATGTCATATATATTAACTTACAGTTAAATGTTGAAATAACCATGCTCGCATAATATTTGTAGCTACTTTAGGAAAAATTCCACGTTTTTTTTGACGTTTTTTTGCATTATCATCAAGATCATCTTCACCACCTGAACCACTGTTATCCAAATTGTCACCTGAATTAAAGAATAAAACAAGGTGAATTTCAATCTACTTAAAACATATTCATTTTTTATGTTCAATTATGATTGATTGACAAGACACACCCATACATAGTAATGTGCCTTGACAGTCGATTTGAGAAAGAAAAAAAAAAGTATTCAAATATGATTAACATATAGAAAGATGAATGTTAACTTTTAATAGTGTATGAAATCGGAGATCACTCCTACGAGAAGAAAAATTTTAAAGTCATGCAAACATTATCATTCAATCAAATTCGTTTGGGAACAAGAATAAAATTGAACATGTAGACAGATTGATAATGTTTTTTTTTTTATTCGCAATTATTTATATTATTTGTTCCCTTGAGTGTGTATGCAGTTAGTAGTAATAGTAATGAAATGTCAAAGACTTTTCCTATTAGAAAATGAAAAGACCAATTAGAAAAACATACCCGTTTCACTATTATTGTCATGCAAGCCATGATAACCATTATTGGTATTTGTCATATTAATCATGGTTGGTTGATTTGGATTTGGAGTATTTGTATCTGACGAAGAATGTGTCGATTGTGTATCATCATTGTGAATTGAATGATGAAAATGTTGTTGATGATTTAAAAGTGATGGATGGTGAGCAACAAGATGATTTGAATATGATGGATGTGGAGGTGGAGGAGGCGGTGGCACAAGTTGTGGCTGTTGAAAATGTGCTGCTGGTGGTGGTGGTTGAAGATGATGATGAGGATGTCCAACATGATGAGATGAAGCAAATGGTGTTAATTGGGATGATGATCGAAGCTAAAATTAAAAAAAAATATATTTTTTGATTATTAATAATACTGAATTATAAATTATTACTGATTTTTGTTGATGAGTAAATGGTGTTATTGAACCATCTGGACTATGCTGATTATAAGATGATGAACGTGATGAACTTGTAGGTGGTTGTGGCGGAAATCCTGATGGCGGTTGAGGACTTGATTGATCATCATCTTGATCATCATCATCACCTGATTTCGATGATGAAACATTTGAATCACGTTCATCGATTACTAAATCCATTGGTAATTTGCCTTTTAAACATGTGATATAACGATGTGTAAAATTATCGCATAATTCATGAACCTAAAAAACAAAAAGAAAACATTTATTCTTTTCATATAGTTTAATAATGATTCTGACTTTTTCTAATTCAAGAAGATGAAACCGTAATACTTGTATTGCTTGAATCATCTTACAAAAAAAAAAAAAAAAGAAACATAATTTTAAATTAAATATAATTCAATATTAAAATGAATTATTTACCACATTGTCTAATTCAGGATTTGTCGTTATATAGTTTTGGTCTTTTTGTAGCTAGAAAAGAAAAGAAAGAAAGACAATTTATAACGGAAATCCATTGAAAATTTATTGATCATCAAGCAAAAAAGAACAGCAGGTGCTTTGAAAACAAAGTATTTCCGCACATTACGAAAGAGAAAAAAATGTGTTCATTCCATTTTTGTGTGAATATAATGATAAGTCTTAGTTTGACCTCTCATCTCTTGTGTCTTTTTCAGATGAAAAGCTAATGACATTTTAATGATACCCCGAAGCTTTTTCTCATTTACACCATACAACAAAAATAAAGAAGCTAACTTGTTCTTTTCTTTCGCTTTTTTGATAAGATGATGATGAGCTGATTTGCTCTTGGGATCATCACAGCACACACATTTCTTTATCTTAAATAAGATCTAGCTAATAAACAGCATGTGCTTACAACCATTAGTAATAGCATATACATACATATATATATATGCATGTAGACAAAGAATGTCTTTGAAAAAAAATCTAATCGCATTTTCATTTCAATGAAATTAGTTGATGAAAAAATTTTCTTCTTTTTTTTTTACTATTTGACATAAGTACTCAACACCTCTACTTTGTGTCAACTTGAATACATGAAACAATATTGTTCAAATCACAGCATGACATTCTTTTTTTAAACTCTTAAAAGATAAGTCTTTATTGAGTAAATCCAATTGGCAACATCTGCAAATGTATGACGTGAATTTATATTTTTATTCTCTTGTCGTGTTGTTCCTTCTGTCTATTTGCTAGATCTTATCATAGTTTGTTCATTCAAGTATCAATCTGACAGAAACGAGAGGAGGAGGTCATAATCGTCAATATATATTTTTCATTTATTTTCTTGTTCAAGTGGCTTATCAAATGTTCATCTTGTGATAACACACATAAATATACAGTAGCTCGATAATGCACTTCAATTTAATTCTTTTGGTTTTAGTCTCTTTTACTTGAATATGACTTGCTGATAAGACATATACAATTAGAATATTACCTGTTTAGCAAATTCAGTAATATCATCATTAAATGATTCTGATGAACACACATCTCCTGGTCCACCAGAATCTCTTGGAGTACAAGTTGCTAATTCACATTTTTCAAAGATTAATGCCAATAAAGGAAATAATGGATGACTAAATAAAACAAAATAAAATAAAATAAAATTCTCTTCTTATCTTTTTCATCGTTAAACTATAATTATGATGAAGTATTAGAGAAATCGATCTCTCTCTCTCTCTTTCTTTTTTCTTTTGCTTCAAGCAATCTTTTTATATTTGAAAATTAAAGGGAAAGATTTTTGATACCTTCGTATTTCGATTACAGTCATATCGATTTACGGTTTGAATAATAATGATGGTGAAAAGAAGAATATAAAAAAAAACGAAGAAAGAACCAATAAAAATCGATATCTATGAGGTCATAATCGTAATCAGTACTTTGGTATAATTTCAGCAACCGATGAAGGAGCAGCAGGCGTAATGATCATCAATCACTGTCATACGCATGCGAGAATCGAGAGAAAAAAAATTGCAAGCAAGTAAGAACACACACACACACTCATCGTGTAACTGTGGAAGAGGAAAAACAAAGAAGAAAAGAATACCCAATGAGACGATAAGGTTAGGAATAGACAGAGCAAAAAGATCTCGATTGTATGTTTGCAATTTTTTCTTTTTTTCTTCTTCTTTCCATACTCGTTTTGCCTTTCCGACGATTATTAGTTAGTCAGTGGTATGCACTGACGCACACACAAAGGCCATCCACCATCATCACTAGTACAATAACAGTATTGACGAAGAGATAGCAACCAACCGAGTGATTAGAAAGATAGGCGAGCCGAAGCGAACAAGATGATTAACAGAGAAACAAAAGTGCCAAGAATCTATGTACGCCTCTTTTATTCCAATGTGTCGAGGTCTTTCTTTCTTTTTTTTTTTTGTTGTTGGTGCTTTGTTACATTTTCTAGATGTTTACAAGCTACTTTAATTGCTTTTGTTTTTTTATTGACAACTAATGGCTTTTAACAGATATACTTGTAGATCAAGAAAAAAAAAAGTAAACATTCGTCAATCAATACAAAAGAAAGAAAAGTCAGAGCACGAGAATAAAAGCACGCGAAGCGTGAAGATAATGATCGGTTTCGAAATTACAGCTGTGTATGTGTATCTATGATTGTATGCACAAGAAAGGCCGCATTGAAACAAAAAAAGAAATAAAAAAGAGAAATATACAATGTGCTCGAAGGTGATTCGACCCAACGACTTTCTCATCATTATCATCAATGAACAGATGAAATAAAAGCTGTTCATCTTCTCTTTCGATTAATAAGACAAAATAGTAATAACGAAGTAATCTATCAATCTTGACATTACTCGACAGAATAAATATGTACAGCAAAGCAAAAAGGATAAGTTGTCAAGAAATAAAGCAAAAAGAAAAATCAATTCGTATACTTTTCTCTCAATTGATTTTTTTTTAAAGAATAGAAATGGAAGATGCGTCAAAACAAGAAAAGAACATATATATATATATATACATACTTCTTTCTTTTTTTTTCTCTCTTTCAGTTACCTGTAGATCATATCTTTGTGTTGTTTGATTTGATTATCGGCATTCACACTGTTCGAATGATTTGTAGTTGACGGAGATTCGATAACAGGTCCAAGAAGAGTTTGTAAATGATGAAGAACTGGTGATGATGAGGATGTTTCACTTGTGAATGTTGGTGGATACATATTGTTATTACCATTGGGACCATTCGTCGTCGAAAAATCTCCACTGCTACCATTTCCATAATAAGGTCCATTTGCATCGGTAAGTAACTAAATATAAATGAATTTCATCATTGATCGATTGTCAAAAATGACATCACACAAATTACTCTTTGAGCAGCCATTTGGTCTATTGAAATTGACGAGTTTAAGACGACATGACTAATTTATTTTTCAGTTAGTTAAAAAGACAGTTTGAGATAGATAGATAGATGGATGAGGATCATCATCCATTAAAAAAGACAAGCTAGTTAATTTTCTTTTTTCTTTCTATCTATTTCAAAGTATCTTGATTGTCTTGTATGTTTATGTGTCTTGTTTGCCGAATCGTAGCGTGTGATGAATACGGCTTATATCTGTCGAATTTAATTGGAATATGTGACGTGATCGATGTGTGTGATTTGATAGATTTCTGGATGTCAATCTTTATCCGTACGCACAAACGTCTCACCTTTTTGCACTTTCTCTTCTTTCTATACACAAGAGAAAAAAATCGAGAAAAAAAAAAGAAAAGAGAAAAACAGAGACTGTTGCTCACAGAAAGAGAGAAAACTAACGACGAACCGAGCGAACACTTGTAATTACTCTTAATGTGAACGGTTACTCTCAACCAGTCAGCAAGCGAGTTGCTCTTTCTCTCTTTATTTTTCTCTCTCGGTCTCTCTTTCTCGTTATAGGAGAAGAGGAAAAAAAAAGGATTTTCTTCTTTTGCTTATATGTTGGTAGGCGATTATGCGTGTATGCGTGTGAGAACAAGCAAAAAGCCGAGTCTTGACGAGTATTGTCGACAACGAGATATACAAAGAAAGAAAGCGTTCGCAGGTTCCAGATTGGACGAGATAAAAACGTATTACAGCCAGTATGTCGCATGCAAAATAAAGAGAAAAAAAAGGAAGTTGCTCAATTCAGTGATGTCTTACTGGAAATTTTTTTCTTATTCTGTTTTTTTTTTCGCTACTATAAAGTCTCTTATATGCAAGAAAAACCGGGTTGCTGGGTGAACAAGAGATAATAATTAACGCCTCGGCTCACACTTGGACTGAAGGGCTTGTGTTTCTGGTAGAATCATGATGAAATGAACTGGCACTTAGACGGAAAAGGGTGGAGAAGAAAGCAGCAATGACGTTGCCATCGGCAGGAGAAAGGCGTGTCACATCCAATCAAAATTCAGACGAAGATTGATTGGTAGACGACTATGTGACATGTGGCATGTCAAAAAAAAGAAGAGAGACATTGAATAAAACAAAAAAAAAACAGAAGAAGTAAAATATTACTCTTGTCGATCGTTAAAAAAAATAGATTTGTCGGAATATAATGAACACATCTAACTGTAGTTTTCATGATTATTATTATTCTGTGAATCAGGACAACAAGAAGATGATCTGTGTGTGACATTTGATAATAATTCTCTTTTTTTTGACATCTAGGCGTAACAAAAGAATAATTCTATAACACATTGAAAACTTTCTCTATTGTTTCTTTTCTCTTCAGTGAATTCTACTTTCTTGACATGTGGTAAATCGATATATCAATTGAACATCAATTTTTTTTTGTTTTAGTCATTTAAAAAAGTCAAACAATCTCTTTTTTTTTTCTCTTCATGCTCATTTTAATGCAAAGCGCAACTATAAAAGCAATAAAAAAAACTTCTGTCTTCAGTCTTGCTGCTCGGCGGCACCGTTTGTGCTCTCTAGAGAATTTCCACAACCCATCAATCTTTTGCTTTGACATAGTTCGTTTGTTCAGTGGGTGTATATGTATGTATGCGTTGAAAAAAAATATAAGAAGAACAAAGAACCATTGGCAAGCGGCATATATATATATTTTTTTTTTTTTTTTTTTTGTTGAGCTGTTTTACATTCATTCTCTTCATTTGTTCCACATATACAAATTCTATTCGTACGAATTACGTGTTCCGGATCAATGCAGTATTTCAATAGATAGACGAACAAACTGGAAATAGACATTGCATCAATGTAAATCTCTGTTTTGTTTTTCTTTCAAGAGTTCTTGACTTTAACTAAGTATCAACTAGTTTGTCTAATATTAAAAAAGGAGCAAGAAAACAGTTAATTTTTCATTTTTTTTTTGACTTAAGTTTATCATTTAATCGTTTATTTAGTGTTGATCGTTTTTCACACACACTTTGAATTAATGGAATTTAGCACTTACACTACTTGCAATAAGCACTTGCCTTTACTGATCTATTCACACGTACTCTGATTCTCGTCAATCTTTTTTTTCTTCATCTTCTTAATTTACTGTTTTGTTGTGCATCGAGATAAAACAATATCATGTTTAAATACATTCATCTATACATAAATTGTAAAGAAAAGATGAGCATGTATTCTAATTCTCGTATTTATGCATTTGTATTGTATGTGAATATATGTGTTTAGTCAAGAAAAATTATCGTCCGGTATGCATTGTCGCGTTTTGATGATCTCATCACAAGAGAAAAAAAGAAAAAGAGAAAGACAATCAAGTGAGCGAGAAGGTGAGCTTAGCCACTTTACCTTCATTTCTATTCATTGTAATCGAGATCAACAAAAGAGCATGATGATTGATAGTAGATACAGACGACAGACCACAAATGCTCACAAAAACAAGTGACCCTATGATTATTGCTATTCGATTATGCACACACTGTATTGTCTCACACAACACCAAAGTGTATAGCGGTATGTGCGGTCAACTCAATTGATTATGCATATTTTATTTTATTTTATTCATTTTAATTTTCTTTTCGCACATCATGTGGAACTTAAGTACACTTGACTCTGATCAGTCATCCACATAAACAGATATTTACCTGGCTATTATCGACAAAAAAATAAGTTATATATGTGTTTTGTCGGCATTTTGTCTTTTCCAAAAGAAAAAAAGGTGTCGGTCAATATAATACTATGAGAAAGTTTGGTTTGCATGTGCGGCGAGGATGGACTTTGTCTTTTCTCTGTCAGTCTGTTTTTGCTATTATTAATTGTTGGAATATACAAATGAGCATCGGCATGTGCACGCGTCAATACTGGTCAAAAAAAAAAGTCAGATGCCTTTGATGTGACAAATCTGATTTGGATTAATCGAAACGAATACTTCCTTTTTCTCATGAGAAACTAAGAAAGAAGAAAGATTTTATGAACGAATAATGCATCATAAGTAACTGAACGGAAGAAGCCATTTAGTTACTTATTTTTTGCTTAAAATATGTGTTAAAATAAACATTGATTTTATTCTGAAATGTCTTATGAGAAATGTTATTTTGATTGTACTATATTTCATCGAAAAGATATGACTAACAAAATTGAATCATCTTGACTCTTGTTGTTAAACCTTGAATGTTAAATTGTATTGAAATCAATGGTGAATATGTTTTAATTAAGAAACAAAGGGAAACGTAATGATTCAAAGGAGAAAACGATGAAAAGATATAAAATATATTTCTTTTAGTTTTTCTGTTTTTTACAAAAAACCAACGAACAAACGATATGCGTAATTACAAGGTTTTTTTTTCTTCTGACTTTCTTCCTTTATTCAAATATAATCACATTCTTGACGTTTACTTGACGAAACAAAAGTAAATATACCGATATCGACTTCAGTAGACCGTAAAATGCACAATATTATATGAAACTAGTAGTGGCGTATTGAAAACTTTTTGTGCTCGTCTTTTCATACAGTCAAAAATAACTTTGATTGATGAAGTGTTAAAGGTATTTCTTTTCATGATAAACAAGATGAAAAAATTCTTGAATATACATATGATGTCGATAATTGTATCTGAAGATACTTAAAGTAAAAAAAAAAAACTTTCTTGAATCATCTGATAGAAATTCAAGATAAAACACGTTAATTGTTAGATCGACTATAAGCCAGTGACTTTTTATTAGATGTTTGCTTGACAATTTTTCATATAAGTTAACATCTTCATGAAAAAGCATTATTTATATCTTAGTATCATTCATATTATTTTTCGAGTTATTTTTATTGATCGGTTACCGATTATTACAATGACTGACTGATACGAAATAATCTTAAGCATTGTTATACTAAGAGATGTTACATTAGTGACTGCGTAAATATTATTTCTTTATGTATCAAATGAATTACATTTTATATTTTGCGTCACGAGCAGAGATGTCCATCACAGGTGAAAGCCTGCTGTTGTCGTGTCGTGATAGATATCCTTGGTTGTCAGACTGAGTAAATTATTCATGAAACTTTGAAGTATATAAACGCTTGTAATATCAAGTTACTTGCAAAATAATGAACTATACAAATGATGTAATCTGTGCAATTATAGGTTACTCTATAAGCCAGCAACTAATAAAAGTCAAATGTAATCATTTGTTTCTTCTATTGTCATGGACAAATGTAATATTATATGCCAAATGATGTATGGACTACAGATAATATCATCTTAATGTTGCTATCAGTGCAATTAGTTTTAGTCAATTCTTTCATCCGGATATAGAATTCTTGAAAAAGGTTTCTAATCATATATAGATTTTCATCTAATTGTATAGATTCGTATGAGAAAATAAGAATTTAGTTTTAGATTCTAATGAAATTTCTTAAGAATATTCGAGAAAAAAACAACGATTTAAGATTTATAGAAAATATCATATTAATCAATTGAGAGTAAAAAAGATTTCTTGTAATACAGGCAATTACAAAGAATATATGACGTCGAAATATATTCAACTAAAATTACATGTTTAGATTTCTCAGTTGATTAATGATTAAAATTTTGATAAAGATAATCATGCTAATTTTTTGCTTATCGATGCAGTATGAATACTTTAACTTTAGTTCAGTTTTATTAGAGTAATCTTGAAAAAGATCATATATCGATAAGTTATTTTATTCTATCGAGACTTAATATTTCATGACAGAGCAGATATAATGTAGTTTTCGAATAAAATATGACAAATTTTTTCAAACAAGTACAGATATTATTTATATATCAGTATGATAATTATGTTTCATACTGAACATCATGTTGTTTTTTGTATTTTGATATCTTGAAAACAGGAACTTAGATGCTGCATTAATAACTAATAAGAAGAACTTTTTGTTAGGTTGTCGAAATTTTACAAGGAATGCTTCCTAAGGCATGTTAGTGTATTAAAACACACACAAGCATCAACATTCAATATTCTGCAGAAAGAATATGTCATTTTAATTGATAAATATCGGAATAAAAACGATAATAGGTTTTTCTATTTTAGATTAATTCATCTAAATATTCATTATGATATTAAATCATTAATAAGTCGAGAACAAAGTTTGTCAAAATTTATACTAATAAATTTTAATGTGTTAAAGAAGATTTTGATTAAAAAACAAGAAATACTCTACGACGTTTCAATTTCATTTTTGACAATTAGATGCAAAAATTCTAACCTAATAAAGCTAGGTGCCATATTCAAAGGCTAGTCTGGTAATATAGACAGCAGGACTTATATTTACAAATAAAAGAAGACAATTTCGGAAATTTCGAAATTTCAGACGTTTGTGCTCGAAATTACCGTAGCTACTAAAGTTTCTAAAAAAATGTGATTTGCACTTCTATGCAGTTATAAAGCTGATGGAAGTTTTGATAATTTTCTTTTTTAATTTTCAAAATTTGAACAAATCTCACCATTTGATAGATGTGTAAAAGCTGAGGGAAAGAAAATAGAATAGAAGAAAATTGTAAAAAAAGAAATCTTACAATAATAAGCCTTGCGAAAAGGGAATATTAGCTTCGTCAACCGCTCATCAAAATTCGATAAATCTTTATAGGATTTATGCTAGTTTCATAAACTCATCAAGGATTTATGAAAATGCAACATAAGATAATATTTCTGAGGGTTTATTATACTATCGTAAATTCTAAAAGGGCTTATAAAAATTTGATGAGCAGCTTATGAAGCTAATAAATCCTTTTCATAGGATATATTAATCTATGCTTGTTTTTTTACAGTCAAGAATAGGTAAATGTCAAGGACGATATACGATCTAATGTTGTTAAGACGGTTTATAACAGTTTTGATATTTTTAAAGGACAATGTCAATTGCTTGTCAGACAAAAATGTATCGTTAAAGATAAAGAATTCTGACTTGAATACTATTGTTTGTCCAAGAAAAGAATGGTTATGAGTATTTTCGGAATAACTCAAGAAAGGAAAGAGCTATAGAGCTGGAATTTTCACTATTACGTAGGTAAATGAGTACTCGATATATTCACTAAAATATGTTGAAAATCCTTCCAGATTTAGGGTTTTGTCATCAGCAATCTTTCAAAGAGTTGGTTACAGTGTTTTCAAGTTCTATAGGAACCTATATATCTAAAGTACGCAAAAGATAGGTCGGAGGCTTCTCTACAAAATGACACAAGGCTCAGCTCTCTAGCTTTTGTAGGTATCGAATGGCTCTCATTTTCCTAAAATCTATAACATTCGTTTTCTTCAGTATTAGTAATTGTAAAAATTCACAGCAAAATATATGATAAACAACGTTTTGATGTCGTAGCAAACTATTATATGCATGATAAATAACAATGCCGTTTACGCGTAAGTGAAACGGAGAATCCAGAAAGAAAGAAAAGTCAAAATAAGCTATTTCAAATATGAAGAAAAAAACAATATAATTGCTTGCAGTTCTATGGATTACACTAATATATGTCAAGAAAGATTGACTTCTTAGCTACATTCAAGAATGCTGATCATTTTATTGAGCCTATTGAACCAACATTAGTTAAAACTGATGATGATGTATATGATTCTAGTTTACATGAAGATGATAGTAGTAATGATAGTCAATATGAATAACTTGATTACTTCTTTTCTGACAGGATTGTGTTCTTTGATATTTGTAGTATTAGCTCAGAACATTTTAGTAGTGAATTATAGTTTTGTGAAAAAGTCAACAAACATATCTTCGGTTTCACTAACGCATAAACGGTATTGTTGTTTATCATTCATATAATAGTTTGCTACAACGTAAAACGTTGTTCATCATGTATTTTGCTGTAAATCTTTACAATTACTAATACTAAAGAAGACGAATGTCATTGATTTTGGGAAGACGAGTGCCATTCGAAAACTACAAAAGCTAGAGAGTTGGGCTTTTGTGTCATTTTGTAGAGAAGCCTCTGGGCTATCTTTTACATAGTTTAGATATGTAGGTTCCTATGGAACTTAAAAACCATGCAATCAACTCTTTGAAAGATTGATGATGACGAAACCCTGAATATGCAAGGATCTTCAGCATGTTTTAGTGAATATATAAAGTACTCATTTACCTACGTAATGGTGAAAACTCCAGCTCTGTAACTCTTTCCTTTCTTGAGTTATTCCGAAAATACTCACGGCCATCATTTTTTTGAACAGACAGTAGTTACTTTGTCACAACTATTTCTAGAGACGCTATTTCCAAGGTTAGAAATAAGATTTAAAATTTATATCTTTGGTACTAAGAACCTATGGATGCGTCAAGCACTGGTATTTGGGAAAGCTCTACAAGTATTATCGATATTCGTATGCACAGTTTCTAGCTGTAAGCGGCAAGGAACTGATAGTGTCTTTTCTAATTTTTTTTGCTATACGTAATTATGTAGGACTATATCAACGTAAGAAACAGCTGATGGTCGGCCTATAGAATTGAAAATAATTTCAAGAAACTTCGGATTCTAACATTGAAAGATATCATAAGATTGAATGAACTTCGGGAGCACCACGAAATTTTTCTCATGTCTCAGAATTAATGAGTTCTTCTTTTGCAGACTACAAAAGCCACTAATAATGCATTACAGCTAAAGAAACAATTTTCTAAGTGTTCTTATCGATAAACTCATAATAAAAAAATCTAAAATAGTACTAGTTTTCTTCTGATCATTTTATTCTTTGGGACTGTCTGAATCTGAAAATTTCGAGACTGTAATATTTTTTCTTGAAATCTATCGCTCTTTTCGAACTCGCATGAAACATTAGTATTTCATTCAGTTTATGCAGCATTCAGCAAAAAGCACAAGAAAAAGAATGTGATTGGTCTCAGAAAATTTAGTATTTCTGGAATAGAGTAAAGCAGCGACCTCAATTATTAAAAAATTTCCTGAATTTTACAACTTATTCAATCTTACATTCTGCTTTTCATAGGATTTTTACCATTTGTAAACTAGCTTTCTAGATGTAAGTAGTTAGTATTCTTTCATTAATTGATAATGGTTTCCTCGGAATAAATTGAAACTAGGTTATGAGACACATTGAATCACACATTTTGTTTTCGTCATACATGAACCAACGCAATCATAATATCTTTGTTGTTTTATTACCTGAAGGGTGTTTTTCTTTACAAAGTTTTCTTTTACTTTTTGTCACATGTGATTATTTCTTTCTTGTTGAAAAGAAAATCATTCTCTTCATTATATTTGAATGGAAAGCTTTCATGATCGCTTCAAGTGTTATATCATCAATCTTAACCCTTTACGGCCGGCTCCTAGAAGCCGTTAAGAAAAAAATTCTTATGATACATATTTTTTCTTGTTTCACCATGAGGATGATCATATTTAAANCTTTTATTTGTATTTCCTGTTCTCGTAATTTATCGAACTATAGGCGAACATTAATTTATGATTTCTATTTCATTCAATGCGGATGATGATACGAGCCAAATGTCTGCTTTTGATTCTATTGCTACATCAAATACGTCCTCTTCTCGTCCACATCCATACTCTAAAAATAATTCACCTTTTAAATTTAGCAACAAGGTTCTACTGTATTTTGTTGCAGTGACATTTTTAATTATTCTTTCACTAATTTTTGCTGCTCTTCCTGTTGCTTTTATTGTAGAATACGTTTATATAAAACAATATTCTATGATACAGTGAGGAAACAGTTTTACTTTTCAGTTCAATAGGAAACGACAATCAAGTGAGTTTGTCAACTAGACAGGATACTCTGCTCGGTCTACTGAACGAAGACAGGACAGGATAGAGTGTAAAAAATCATCCTGTGGATACCTCTGTTGGTTATGTCTTGAACTGAATAGGAAGAATTTCATATTTTTTGATTGAAAACCAAGTTCTGAGAAAAATGTTAAATAAATTTAGATATGAAGTTTTTCATTGAAAACCAGAATAAATATATACTGAAATGGAATTTTTAAAAGTATATAGCATACGACGTAAGTTAGCATAGTCTGTCTTACACAAATTATATACGAATGCTGATGCAAATAAAAATAAAATCTTCTTAAAACTAAAAAACTTAGAAAAACCCGAAAATTTATCGGACAACAGAATACTAGAGTCGAAATCTCTTCCAAACGTCTGTTAAAATTTTGCTTTTTTTCGAAAATTTAGAAATATTCTGAGAGTGGAAACATCACTACATCGTCCTATTATAAAAACTCAAGTTCTTTTTCTTTCAAAAACACAAAAAATTTCTACGACAAGACTTTTTTTTTTATTTGTTCGATCAAGTTCGTGTTCCAATATTTTTGAACATTCTGATTTTTCTTTTATAGTGTCTGTATTATTTCTTTAGTTTCTAGATCATTTATTCTAATATGTATAGATCTACCATAAGCAATCCTGAAATCTTTTATTTTGGTTTCTACTCTATTTTGACAATTAATTGAAAATGATTGTGCTGAAGGCTAAACTTGAACAGTTCAGGTTCGATGCATGCCAACTCTCTTCCCTTTTTTAATAGTTAAGCGAAACGAACATTAATTTACCTGACCAGGTCGTTTCGCTGAACCAGTTGTTGTTGTCGGTTTAACAATTTGATTTGGATTTTTTGTTAAACGAGGGATACCACCACCACGTGTAGCATTATTTCCTGTTGTTGATGTAACAGTCGGAATAGATGATGTTGATGTTTGACTATTGCTTGGTGATGAACGAAAATTAGAGATCATTGGAGATTGAGAAGCATTTGATATTGAACGAGTAGGTATAACATTACGTTTAGCAACAGTAGGTACTGGTGATGAAGGTAATTCCGGAATAGATGATGTTGAACTTGTCATTGATGATGTTTGTTGTGTATATGGCGCAACTGATAGAGGAACAACTCCGCCTTTTTTTATTGGATTATTAGCATTTCTTGACGACGATGATGATGATGATGGTGTTGGAATAATAGTTGGACGGCGAATACCACCTGTTGTTGTTGATACAAATATTTTTTCTGGGTTGGACGGTGATGACGGTGGTTCATTTGTTGGAAGTAGAGTTTGAGGAACTGTTGATGGTAATTGACGTGGTTTCGATTGAGGTTTGAAAATTGTTTCAGTCAAATCACTATCCGATGTTGAAACACCTTAATTTTAATATATACATATAATTATTTTTTGCAAAAAGAAAAATTATAAATAATTACTATTCGTTATAGATTGTTGTTTTTTTTCTTTGACTAATAAATCAATTTCACTTTGTAACTGTTGGATACGTGCTGTTAAAACTTGTTTGTTACGTTCATTTTCAAGTTCTAATTCTTTAAATCTTGTTTCACGTTTTGTATCATCACTAAAAAATAGAGTTTTTTAAAGATTACTTTCAACGAAAATGTGATTTGTTTTGTTTTTTCTCACTTGATATGATTATTTGATAATTGTTTTAATTGTTCTTGATGATGTTCATTTTCAAGTTTACGTTCATTTAACAGAAGTATAATAAATTTTTTATGTCTTTCATGTTCATGTTCAAGTAATTTCATTACTTGAGCTAATTGCTGTTCTAATTCTTGATTATGTAATTTTATGTTTTCGAGCTAGAAACATAAAATATATAACATGTATTCTAATTAACTAAATATTTCTTTTTCAAAAATATTAGCTTTTTTTTTAGGTCAATAATTTCAGCATCGGAATCCATGAATTTTCTGCAGATTCTCGTCGAAAATATACCGTTTCGGAGCGGAAAACTCAGGCCAGTGGTAGGAACTTCGAAGCTAAAATGCAATAATCGAATTTTCCTGGTTGCGATTATAAACAGAAAGAGCTGACCACTAGATTCCTGCCTCCAAGTTCTCATTAATTTCCCAAGTTTTTCGATCGGAAACAACCAATATTATCTGATTTGAATTTATATCATTTTATGACAAAATACTGTGTTATTCAAAAGTAATGGTACAAATGTCAGCGCGCATTTTCTCTTCGACAGAAGGGTGTTGAAATATATTTCTTTTATCAGAAGATGGAGAAATTTTTTATTTTTCAAATCCTATATAACTTATTTTTATCACACGTTTATAAACAAAATGAAAGAAAACGAACGAGAAACACTTCTTGAATGAACATGATTATTTGAGCCAGTAAAGTAATACTATAGATTTGCAGCAGTAGAGCTGGACAAAGTACTCGTATTCAAATAACAAATGCTCTAGTTTCTGATCAAATATGTTTTATACTGAAGTAGCACCGGACACTTATTTCTGTTCTATAAAGATAAAAAGAGTAGCGAATTTCTTCTACCCATCGATCTTATCTGAAAATATATCGATATGCACAGCTTTCTGTCGCAACATTGTTATTTCCATTAAAGTGTAAAATTTTTCATTATATAAAATGACATAAAAGTCACGAGAAATCGTTTTATATAACTTCTCACAGTTTTTTCTAGTCTTTTGTTTTGAGCTTTTAAGTTATGATTGATGGTTGATTGAATAATGTTGAAACATTTGGCTAACTTACGTTGATTAATACCATAAATGATTATGAACAATTTTACAAGTTGTTTTAGTTTTTCAGTAGAAAGTTTTACTAGACGAGCACTTTTAGGTAAAAATTTCAGTTGTTCATATTTCAAATATTTATTCAGTATGTTATAAATTGTTCTTCTTGGAATATTTTGTTTTGTAAAATAACTAAGTGTCATTTTGGATGATTTATTTGATGAATTAATATGTAAACTTCAGATTGGTTGAGCTAGTGTGTTTTTTTTCCTTCTAATATCACTTTGTTTATGAATGTATAATTAAATCAAGCTATATACAAATCGATGTTGGAAAAAATTTCCTTTCAGCTGATAAAAAGATAATAGTCCCTACATATGTTAATTAAAGAGAAATAAGCATCGATATTTCATTCTATTATTCTGAATTATATGAAAAGTGTGCAGGTTGCTTCTCTTTCTGTTGTGTTATTTCATTTATGGACGTGTGATAAAAACAAGTTGTAAACGATTGAAAAATTCTCTATCTTCTAGTAAAAAAAAAAGAAGATTTTCGTTCAGCATCCTTCTATTAAAAAGAAATAGGGATCGATATTTATATCATTACTTTTGCTTGATACATTATTTTAAAAGCTTTTAGAAATAGTTACTTCGTTGCGTAATTGATCTTTTTCTTCTTGAGTAACTAATAACTGGTTTTGAAATGCTTGTAATCGAACTTTCTCTTTTTTTTCATTTTCAAGTTCTTGTACCAACTAAAATAAAAAAATTTATTCATAAAAATAGAAATTCGTTTATAAATATATTTTTTATAATAGTACCAATGCATATCTTTGTTGTGTATCATCAAGGGCAAATTTTAATGTATGTACTTGTTTTCTTTGTTGAACAATAAGTTCTTCAAGTTGTATAAGTTGTGTTTCATATGCATTTTTCATTGGTATTTGTTCATTGAGTACATCTTCTTTAACATGTTCACTATCGCGAAGTAATGCAGCATAAGGATCCGTTTGACAACTAAGACGACCAAATCGTGCATTTGATAAAAGTGATTTCACTTTTTCTGACTAGAATATTGAAATATAATGATTAAATTTCATTGAAAACTTAACTTATAATTTAAAATTAAAATGTATATATCTATATTCATATAGAGACATATCAAATTTTTGTTTTAAGAAAAGATTAACAATTTTAATAACTCAAGAATTTTAATTATTCCATCTACAAGATACAATAAAATTCATGACTATATTTGAAATGCGTATAGCTCCATCTTTGTTCAAATATTTTTTTAATCTGAAAGAGGACACTTGTAAGTTTTTGTTTTTAAAGGCAAAGTTCACATATATATATATATAGTCTTTAAGGACTAGCACTTCTAGGTATTCTTTCAATATCAAGCAATTTACTTGTGCTGTTGAACAACATGTAAATTTTCTTTTTCATATTTACTTATTATTATGAACTTTAAACCATTAGCATGAATATGTTTCAATAGTAATTTAGTAGCATTTGTTCGTGTCACTGCAAAAGCTTTGATAATTGGTGAAATTAAGCTATGAGACAATTTCATGATTCTAACTATCATTAAATTCGGAATTGCTTTATGGCTTTCATAAGAACATATAAAAATGATTGCTAATAAAGAATTAATCAGACATGTTAATTCTTTAAACTCTATAATAATGCTATAAATAAATTCAAGTACATATATAGGAAAAAAGAACGTTACCGATTGTTTTTGTCCTGCCGAAATGATTTTTTTCTCGTGTTGTTTCCCGTGGGAATCGGGAATGGGAACGAGATTGAAAAATTAGCATTCCCGAAAATCGTTTTATTTTATTTATGTCTTTATCGGACTTTGTTGTTTCAAAAAAAAAATTGTCGAACTCAATCGGGTGTTACATTGTTGAGAAATAGATTTCAATATTCTTACAAAGACTTTTGTATCACTTATTACCTAAAAGAAAAATTATAAAAACGAGACAAGTTCATTCATTATTTATTCTATTGTAATTTCGTTATCATTGTCGAAAGAACTATTATTCAGATTGTTTCGCAATATAAATTTTTTCCTATTGAATAATTTGATTTTTCCATCGGTGTTTTTAATATGCTAGTATTTCTTTCGTTTCTCAATTGTTCAATTAATGAGGAAAACAATTCTCTTAATTGAACGTTGATAAATTTCAACGTATGAATAATAATTGATTTATTTTCCTAGACTGCACGTTCCATGATACTTTTAATTTAAAGTCATCACACGTTGTACAATGTACGACATTGATAGAAGCTCGTGTCTGATAATTATAGTTTTTCTCAAAGACGAAAAAGGAAATTGCAATAGAAACTTTGAGAGCATTATGAAAACGAGACACGAGAAAAGTCGTTCCTGCAAGACTCTATTTTAAGATAGGAGAAGAGTGCAAAATTTTATATTGCAATGAGTAGTGATAGTTTTTAAAGGCTATTTATGAACTTTGTATTGTAGTATAAGAACGTAAAAGTTAGAGATGGAATCAGTTCGTGTTTGTTTGGAGCTGAATTAATTCCAACCCTGATACAAGTCTCCTCTGTTAGATATGTTCAATATTATATACAAAGTATCTGCAAAAAATCATCAAGCTATCAGTATAAAATTTAATGTTCGATAACTATTATGTTTGCTCAATAAAATAATAATTTGTAGATGTGAGTGCTGTTTTCGGGAAGGTCAACACCCACTCCTTAAATATTGAGTCATTTTCAATTAATTACTGAGCTCGTAGTAAAAAAAAACATACGGACGAGGGAACTATCCTAACTGACACTCATTGTTGAGCTCATATTGAGTTAACGAGGAGGACTCAATGAAATTAGCGAAAGCCTAAAAGAGTTCGTCATTTTCAACATTTGCTGCCGAGTTATGATCAGTTGACTAGGTTTTCGATTTAAAATTTGGCCTATAGATAAGCCTAGCGTCTGTTAGAATATCCTGAAAGTTGCAACCGAAGAAAAAATGCCTCTTCATAAAGATATTGATTTTCTAAAAATACACCTTTGCTACAGACGCATCACAAAACTCGAGTTCATTGGAGAATTCAATAAATCTATGTAGGAATATTCTTTTTGGTTGAAACTTTCAGAGTATTCAAACAGTGATTAGATCTATCTATTGGCAAAATTTTAAATGGAAATACTGCGTTTTGGTTCTTCGGGAATTATCTACAAATGAGTCGAAAGTCCAATATAAACCGGTCATAACTCAGCACCAACAACCTGTGAGAACGAATCTTTTTAGACTTCTGTTAGTCTCACTGAGATTTCTTCGTGAATCCATACAGCAACTGTTCGTTCGGGTAGTTTCCTCATGAGAATTTATTATAAAATACTAAGTAATTAACCACAAGCTATTTTGGATGTGATCCTGTTTTATTTTTGAGATACTGTGCATTTTACCTTCAGTGCTGCTAATGCAATATCCTTAGCTTGAAGTTCAGCTTCAAAACGTCCTAATAGTTGAATAAGTTCATCCTTTTTCAATTCATATTTCGGATTACGCTAAAAAATAAAATATACTTTAGTATAAATAAAATAATTTTTCAATAGTTAATTACTTTAAGTGTACCAGCAACGTTTGATCGATTTTGTTTATTTGATGATGAATTTTTTTTCTTTTCTTTAGTAGGAGTTGATGTTAGCATTGTTGTTGCCATAACTTATCTCTATTTTTTTTAATATCTACCTTTTAATATACATCTGAAAACAAACGAGACTCAATATAAATTATAAATTTGATCGTTAAAAACAAAAGACAATGAAATTTTGATTTAAATAGTTTCTATTCATTTACTATCAAGTCGACTTTCGCGTTCCATAACTGATTTATCAAAATTAATTATATAAGTTGTACCACGAGGTCCTTGCTGAGCGAGAACTTTACATGTAAAACCACTTGAACATAGGACACCTTCAATAATACCGGCTACGAATGAAGCACAATTTAAATTGCCTTAAAAAAAACAAAATGTTCGTCACTTTTTCTTTTCTTGTAACAATTATTTCTATACTTTTATCATTCGGAACAGAAATAAATTTATTAACAAGACATTCACGTTCAATAAGATAATCTAAATAAAAAATTGATTCAATCTAAATGAATGACACATATTTAAATACATACAAACATTTGCTTCTTGTGCATGTTGTTCGAGATTGTCGGCTTCACGATTAAATAAATACTAAAAATTATTTAATTACTAAAAAACATTTTAGTTTTTTTTTTTAATTTTCCATTACCTTCCAAAAAACTTTTTGAATAAATACAAGCATTGGTGTGAGACGTACCTCACGTTTATCTTTACCAACACGTAAAAAGAATAAATCGAGCACACGAATACCTACATGTTTACCAAAGTCAGCTAATCTATTCAGATAATTTTATGCTGGAAATATTTTTAAAAAAATACAAAAAACCTTTACCTGTTTTGAAGATCATGTATATTATCAACACGATTCTGTGAATATTGCACCATTTCAGAAAATAACAGTGCAAATGTGCTCAAATTTGCCTAAAGAAGAATAAGATGAACTGTTTTCTATGTATTTTTGTTTTCTTTGATTAATTACATCTCCTTTTGTTTTCTGTAAAGATCGATCGAGTGTTGATGATTTTAAACGTGTAGATGCTTGCATGAAAGATTGTACGGGTATTTAGTTTAACGTTAATCTATATATGGAAAAAGAAAAAAAGAAACGACAAATTAATGTGCTCTTCGATCAATTTTCATTGTCAATACTCAATGCCATGCACCACATGCCGTCGTAGTAGCAGTAGCAAACAAAAACAAATGATGCTGGTAGGATAGAATAGTACAACACATTGTAAATTAAGGACACTCCTATAGAATAATTCATCTATTAGAGGTCGCTACTCATCGGATGCTCTTATCGATCACGACAAATACCTTTTTAGCATTCATCTTACCTGATAAGCAGATACAAAGCACAGTTTAAATGTCGATGATTAACTATCGTAAAACTCAACCGCTTTTAAATTGTAATGATCTTAAGTACAACATAATTTTGTCCTAAGCAAGCACTTTACATTTACTAGTAGGGTTTTCAACTGAAATCTAAGCAAAATTTGTTTTCATAGTTTGATAGAATTCGTTGATTTATCTACAAAAATGCTGCTTTTAGACGATGTTTTTGTGGTGAAACTTGGAAAAGCTTGGCCTAAAAATGTTAGAAAAACTTATAAAAATTGAAACATGTCAAGCGCAGGAAGTTTCGATAACTTCAATATTTTCAGTTTCGAAATAAATAAATATTCATATTCAGAATTAGCATGAAAAACCTGCATCAAATAGTATACTTAATACTCAAAACTAATTTTCATTAAATTTTGATCCTAGGAAAACCACAGGTTAAATTTTTCGAAGATAATAGTCAAGAGATGTAAGCACTGAAATTTGACGAAAATTAGTTTTGAGTATTAAATATACCATTCGATGTAGATTTTTATGCTGATTCTGAATATGATGTTCATTTATGTTGGTATACAAGCTCTAATCATGAAAACAAAATTTGAACATGAACCTGTTTTTATGACATTTTTTGCAGTCATATCGAAAAATCGATTTGCTCAAAAGTTCGGATTAATATTAAGGCTACTGAGACTTGAGGCGTTTTTTTGTGTATTTCAATTTTTATTGGCTTTTCTGAGATTTTTAAACTCAACTTTCCTAAGTTTCACTATAAAAACGCCATCTGAATACGTCAAAAACAATCGTTTTATAAGTAATTCAACAAATTCCATGTAACTGTGAAAACAAAAATTTTTTCTGAAATTTTGAATTGCTGGCATCTTACTTTGTTCTAAATAGCAAAATACCATAGCCAAGAACTGATCAATAAACACAAAACAAAGCTGTAACTATTCGCATCTGCCTATAAAAATATATGTTCCTGTGCAAGAAAAAAAAAACAGTACAACAAAATAACTTACAGATAATGACAAAAATGCACATATATTAATCTGACTACGTTTAAGAAATACTTCACTCGATTAATTTTTACTATCATATTGATATTTAAAATAAAGAATAAAATAAAATAAATTAACATCGTTCTTGTGCATGCATCTAAAATGCATTCATAGCAAGATCATAAAATTGTTTTGATTGAAGTTTCTACTTTAATATGTGGGAAAAGAATTAACGAAGAAAGTATATATAAGAAATAATGTTGAAGATCTAAAACAAGAAAAAAGAGAAATTTCAATGATAAAATTGATGAGAATAAAAGAACAAAAAAATACATCATAACTTCATCTGGAAGTCGAATATATAAATAAGAAGAAGACGAACAACTTTTCAATAATATCATAACAAATAAGCAAATTTTTTTTCTCTACTTCATAGAGTATCACAGTAGATTATTTTTTTTTTCAATAAAGTGCAAAACACAGTAAGTCTTAAAAATTGTGAATATCTTGAATACTTTGTTCTTGCTCCAGGTACTTTATACTGGAAACGCTACTTTATACTTTGCCTTACAACCAATGATAATTCTACATTCATCAAATCACTTTTAGTTTTATAATAGTGTTTCGTGCTTCATAGAATTATATACAGTGACTGCCAAAATGATTAAGCCAGATTTATTTTTAATAACTTTTCAACAGCAATTTTCAAAGATAAACACGATTGATAGTTTTTCAAGAATAGGGTTTCTGAAAAATTGAAGTAAAATTTTTTCATTTCCCTAAAATTAACAAACAGAATTCTGTTTGAATTATCAAGAATGATAGAGCAAGGAATTCTCTAAAAAATATAACGTCTTCCAGCTGTCTACGACGTTTTCTGATCGAGATATATCAATCTTACCGAAAACATAAAAATGATATTTCTATATGAAATAGCAGAAAAAATGTCTTCTGTGTCCTTCGTAAGATTGATATATCTCGGTCAAAAAATGTTATAGACAGCTGGAAAATATTTCATTCTCTAGAGCATTGTTTGTTTTATCATTCGACGTTATTCAAACAGAATTCTATTTGCCACTCTCGGAGATGAAACATATGCATTTCAATTTCTTAGAGACTTTATTCTTGAAAAACTAGCAATCATTTTTATCTTCGAAAAAATTTGTGGGAAATAAAAGTTTGTTTACATTAATCACTGTTTAGATTCGTATTAGCATTTACGGCAGGCGAACAAAAATTGAAAATAAACCTGATCGAATAATTTTCGGAGACATTGTATAACCGTTTGCATATTGTATTGTCAAGTTAGTTTTGGCATAGTAAGACTGAGATTGTTTGCAGAGAATATATTCTTGCGTAGTATCGAAATATAGATTTCATCTGATTATAGTTTGCGATAAAGTATACGATAATATATTTTTTTAATATATAAAAAATAGAATTTGATACAAAAAAAATTATCAAGTGAAATGAAAATTTGAATTCTTTTTTATTCATGTTCAAACATTTAAGTAGTTGTTAACAGTTTGGTTATACTAAAACGTGTACCTTCAACAGGTATTTCAGTATCTTGATTAATTTCTGATACGTGAGAACTTATTTCAGGTACTGAACTTCGTCGTCGAAAACGTACTCGCAGTTTTTGACGTTCACTTTTGGATGATATATTAGATTCTGATGTAGGTTTTTTAAAAGCAGTTATTTGTGGTACACGTAATGAATATGGTTGATTTAATAGTGACGACCAAGACATCATTCTTCGCCGTTCTTGTTCACGAATAAATAATTGATACCATTTAGGTGGTAAAATTTCAATAATTTCTTGATAAAATGACACATGTTCTTTATCAGTTGATGTTTGTATATTACAAGATTGTAAACAAAATAGATCAACAAATACAGTTGGAATATCTTGATAAATATCAATAAGATCATTGATAAGTAAACGTACTTTTTCTCGACTATTAGAATTTAATAAATCATAATCATTTTTATCAAATACATCAAGATCATATTCTATAGCAAATGTTTTTAATCGAAATAATTTTCGACGTGATTCTGTATCAATATTTAATATATTATTATTTTTAGTATTATTTAATTCTAGATCATTGTTTATTGATGATGACTGTTGAATTTCTTGATTTTGTTGATTATCATGAGAAGTTATTGATTTAAATGCTTTCCAACGATTAACAATTGATTGTGCTAAATGACTTTGTTGAATTGTTAATGTTGCTAAATTATCTGTTTCTAAATCCTCTTCATGGATTGTTTTATTATAATCACGTGCAACTTTAACGTCATAATGAAAAAAATTTACTATATCTTTATTTGGTTGATGTAATGGAACAACTTCTTTTATTCGTAATATTAATAATGCCATTATTATAATACAAATTATATTAATTATTGTTAATAATAAACTACAACCTGCGAGAGCCGCTGCTTCTCTTGCTAGATTACACGTATAAAGTGGTTGATAATCATTATTAATATATTTTTTGCAATTAAGATTTGAATAATATTCTTTTTTAGAATTGTTTAATGAAGAAGAATGAACAGCGGCAATATTTGAAAATGAAATACCCAGTAATGCATAAGCAAAAAGAAGTCCACTATTTACAGCTGGTGGAAGAAGAGAAGCTAGAAAATAATTAAGGAATAATAAGAAAAACTCTTATACAATAAAAACCAATTGAATCGAACCAGAAAAAAATCACTGGTCAATCGTTCTATACCATGTACGCTATACTATCATCCGATTTGGTTAGGATTACGAAAAACGTTTTTAAATTTCGTGGTGGATCTGCAATCTGAGTATTTTGTAGATACAAAAGGTATTTCGAGTGTTATTTTTTTTCATTTAAAAGTTCTGTAGGAGACCGTAGAAATGTTTAGTGGGACAAGAACTTATGTATTACACGGTCTTTTCTTCTACTTCACCGACTTTTCTTTATTAACATCGGATAACAGATAACGATGTATAACAAGTGCATTGTCTGTTGAATGACGATCTAAAGGTCGCAGATTGTATAGACAAGGAAAGAAAGACAAACAAGAAAAAATCCGATTACCTAATCATATTATTCCAACTGTGGAATATTGGCGAAATATCAAGGACGACATGTTTTTGTTTCCAACTACGAGAATGAAAGGAAGAAAAAAGGATTGACGTATTGATTTTACTAAAGAAAAAGAGAAAACTGATTGATATTAGAGTTCGACTCGGATCGAGACACAAAAATTTAACCCGTATCAGGCGCTGCGCTCTACCGGCGTTAGTGTAATGGTTAAACGGTTAGCTATTCTCTGGCTCTCGTTCTACCGAGATATATTGATTAGAGACCGATGATTCTAAGAAATGTCCGGAACTGGATTCGACGGTTCGGTTCCGATTTCTGTCAGTAAAGAGGGAAGAAAAACGGTTTCAATTTCGACTTCTAAAAGGTAGTCTTGAAAACCGGTGATCTAATACTAGTACATAAGATAACTGATATAGTAATTCTTTCTAGAAATTTCATAGTTATATTTCACTTTTTAAGGTTGTTAATGTGTATTATTTTTGAAAAAGCAATTTCTTCGTAACATAAAATAACAAAGAAAAGAATGAGAATATCATGACTATTATTCAGCTGTGTAATCTGTTCGTTAATAAAAACTGATATCGAGCTGAAACATGTGCAAACATTGAGAATGTCAAACTATAGATAAAAAGATATTTCAGGCCTGTATGTCATTGTTCATGAAAGTTAGGGCAATTTTAGTGTATTTATAATACTCATTTTCGGTGTCTATCGCATTTCCAATAGTAGTCAGTCAACTCGACAGATAAAGTTTATTATTTTTGCCTTATTTAATTGAAGACACTGGGGTCTAGTAACTCTCATCACTTTTTCTTGACCTTCTTCTTTCATTAGTTTTGCAACATACTTCAAGTCAAAACATTCTCACGAAAGCTAAGAAATTTTATGAAAAACGCCAAATTTCGATAAAATTTTGTTCAATGGAAAAAATTCTTTCTTTCGTGAAGATCATTTTTAAAAAGAAAGTGCTTATAAATAAAGAAAAATATTTTAGCTTAATTTCTTACTGTGATGGAATACCAATGATGATGAATAATCGAAAAATTACTCGACGAAAAACCGACTTTTTCCGGCAAAATCTCGCTTGTAAGATGGACATAACTCAAAGACACAATGATTATGAAAGTGTACATTGGTGTATCTAGTTAAATCTTTTCTGAAAAAGTGATTTTTAACCAACACTAGATTTTTTTCAGGGACTTTAAACCATACTTTTATCGGTTTTTCACTTCTCTTTTCATCCAATTATGAAAATACACACAGTTTGCAGTTGATAGAATCAAAGATTAATCTCTTCAACTTTCAACTATACAGCACTTGAACATCTCTCCAATTATCAGCAAAAAAAATTTTCGTTTTCAAGGGTTCTGAGTAAGAAAAATTGAAAATTTTCAGTTCTATTTTTTTCGAAATCACCTGTCTCTAATACCGACAATTGTTCTCTGACTGACAATCTACTGTCAGTATACCAGCGGTAATGCGAACACATGTGCACCATAGAACAAAATAAACAAACCTGAAATAGCAACACCAACCAGTGAACCTAATTTTACCGAAAAAAAAATTATTATAATTTTTTAGAAAATGATACGATTTTTTTACCAATATTGCCACCGAGTACTGAAAGTGCGACACCAGCTCCACTAGGTAAAGCAATGAGAACACCTACCCATAATCGTTTAATATCACCTCGTGATTTCATTTCCGGTGTTGGAAAACTTGTTGAAGCTCCCCATTTTGTTTCAGCAAATGTTGTTAATAATCTAAAAGATGGCAAGACTTAAAAATGATTTGAATTCTTGTTTTTTTTTCTTTAATTTTTTACCCAAGAATAAATCCACAAGAAATACAAATAACTAAACCAATTAATTCATTTCGTAAACCTCGCCTCCATAATGAATGTTCACGTACAGAAAGACCAAATACAAAACCTAATATTGGATTCATTAATGGACTAACAAGCATACTAGCAACTATAATAACAGTCGAATTTTCCAATAGACCTAATGCAGCTAACATTGAAGCAAGACATATTAAAAGAACAAAATCAAATGAAAGTACTGTTGATGCTCGAATACTAGCAACTACTTGATGCACCATTAATCGAGCTCGAACACTTTTTTTAAAATTTGATTCATTAATACGTTTACGAATTTTACGTGATAATGTTGTACCATTTATTTTATTTTTAGAATTATTCGATAATAATTCATTTGTAGTAATAGTTTCTGTTAAAGATAATGCTGATACAGATTCATTTTTATCATTAAATTGTCCTCCAAGAATAAAAGTTGTTGGTAAAACAAATACTTTTGTATGATTTCTTGTACCAATACCGAATTTAATTAAATCTTGTAAAATACAATCAGTAACAATTCCAAATTCAACATAAAATGTAATTTGATAAGTTTTTTTATTGTCAGATAACATCCATGTCGCGTCAATATTATTTTTTTCAGCAAAATAATTTGTCAGAGCAATACACAAAGATTTTATTAATGTTTCTTGTGAATGTTTATTATCTTTTTCGACTTTTGAATTAATATCAAGAGATGTAAGATAAGAAATAGAATCGGAAGTTATTGATCTAGGTCTAGTTTCAATAGATGGCTTTTAAAACAGATATCATGATAAGAGTAATTGTTAGAAAGAAAAAAGAAGCAAGTTAGAAGACTTACTATTGAAGTTGCAGACTGAACAACACTAGATATTGTTGGAATACTTGACATTTCTTTATCGAAGTCATTAGGAAGAATGATAATAAATAGAGCATAATCATTCGACATGACTGGATAATGTAAAAAACGAAAATGGCAATATAAAAGAAAAAAACCTGTTTTTATAAATCTATTTTTCACTTTTCTTATTCAAATTCAAACATCCATAAATAAATCTAATTAATGTTTTCGAACATCAATATTAGTTGTGATAAGGACAAGTATAAAAACCATATATTAGTTACAACAATAACAAATCAATATTGGACAATGAAGATAATAAGCCCACCATGAGTAATCCATACAAAATAGAAAAATAAATTTATTTAGCTTTAACTTATCAAAAAAAAAGTGAAGCAGCGAAATTCTACTTACAAACTTCTACTTACAATATTTTAAATTCAAGATGAAAGTTTCCTTTTCGAGATTATAAAAGAGCCTTGATCTGTAGTATTTTCATTATCATTCATCATTTTCATAGTTTGCTACTAGAAGTACATCAATAAAATTATCAAATATTTGTCCTTCCATTTGTTCACTTGTACAAATCATTTTTGTAAGATTATTGTCATCGATTTTAATATCGCATAATCACAATTTACGATTGCGTACATTATAAAAATCAAGTCATTTTTTCCGATGATCATGTTTTTTTCTCAGCTGAATCAAAAACAAATTTGCAAACATATGATAAACATCATGTGTAGCCAAACAATGTGCAATTAGTACACAAACATATGATGCCAGAGATTCGTTGTTTACTTGAATTTCATATACCCTTTTTATTTTAGCATCATATATCAAGCGTGAAAATAAAACGATAAAGATACTATCAACAAGCATTACTGATGATATTCAATTGAAAAACAACCAATCAATCATATGAAATAAAAATGTACTAAATATTGTATATCGCACTGGATACTTTCTTATATTATTTAAAACTATATTGTTCAATAGAAATATATGTTTCATTGGAATACTTGTACTTCTCATTGTTTCTATTTTGCCTAATTCATGCACAAAATTCTGATAGAAGACATTGGAAATAATAGCAAAAAACTAATACATTTTTCTATCGCTTGGCATGCTTAGTTATACTCTCCTGGCAGCTACACGATGGTCATCACATTATCGAACAGATACAAGGGTTATAAATCTTTGGGAGTCATTTGTGTTTTTTCCATTATTTCCATTTCATTTCCAACTAGATGAACGATCATTTTGTAGAAAATTTTCATTAATGAATTTGTCATCATATTTTTTCTTGTACAAATAAGATAGAAGACTAGAGAATAAATGCTTTTATCTATCTTCAATAGTATGAACAGAATAATTAGTTATCTGTAATTGAAATATTAAACCATGCTTTATACATTATATAAAATTTTCAGATATGTCATCATCATGATATATCTGACAATTCGATGAAGAATGAACAGCACTATATTTAACACTTCTTGCTTGAATCACAGTTGTTTCTTAAAAACATGCGAACAAATACAAAATAATCATCAATTGAATTTTGTATTGTTTCAACTGCAAAAAGAAAAAAACAACAAAGTAAACCTTCAAATAATATATTGATGGACAAATAGATACCTTTACCTATTTTACTCTAGGATACAGAATAAAAATGACCGGTCAATCTGAAAGAGATTTATATTTATAAGAATGATATTCAGTAACGAAGCAACTATCAAGACGACATGACTATACGTCAATTATGTTTTGATTGCTATGACTTATAAGATAATTCGCTTATAACCATAGAGTATTCAAGACTTGCGCCTGTCAAAAACTGCAATTTTAGTCGAAAAATTTGATTTTCAGGTTTTGATACAGTTGGATAAGGCTTAATATCTACTTCCAAAAATAATACGATTTACTATTGATTTTTCGTAGCATGTTTTCCATACCGTTTTTTTTAAGAAAGAGGGCTTAAACTTCTACGCCAAGCTTTGTACCGCCTTTTTTCTCAAAGTAAACTTTTCTATTGTTAGGTATTCTTGTGTCAAAGATTTCTCGGTCGTCTTACATGCTAGAAAACTTAGGAAGGTTTTTAATTGAAGAAGAAATTGCGCTCTACACTTTAACTGAGCCAAAATGATCATATTTGACTCAATTTTTGAAAACCCATTTCTTTTTTTTTCTGTAGAAGCAACCTGATTTTTCGAACTTTTTCGGAGAAAAATTTCATCAAAAGTAAAGAAAGAAGATTTTTAAATATTAAGTTCTCTTATCATGTAGTGACAGATCTTGGCTGAATTTTAAGCCTAATCTCAAGCCTATATCATTAAATCGGCGGGGGGGGGGGGATCCTTGTCACACAGAGATCTACTTTTTTATCCTTGATATTATGGTATCTCATGAACCAGTCTGTGGCATGGGTAAAATTTTTGTGACCCAATCTGAGTCGAACTTTGATATCGACCATTTTTCTCTTTCTCTTGAGAAAATCAATTTCTCCCTCCTTTTTTTCTTCCTTGCATGCCACAGTTGGAAACAAAGGATATGTTCTTGACTTCTTTTCGTCCTTGATATTTCATCGATACGCCGCCGTGAGAACAACACGATTGTCTAATAGAACTTTTTCTCGTTTGTCTTTCTTCTCTTATGCATACAGCCTGCGAGTTTTATATTGCCATTGAGCAGTCAATGCTTTCGCTCCCCATCATTGTCAAATGTCAATAAAGAAAAGTAGGTGAAGCAGAAGAAAAAAATCCTGGAATCCATAAATTCTTGTTCTACTATACATTTCAACGCTCTCTTATAAAAGTTTTAAATGAAAAAAACATGCAAAATGGCTTTTTTATCTAAAAAATGTTTAGATTGCAAATCTACCTCGAAATTCAAAACTTTTTTTCGTGACTGGATCCGAACCGGTGACTATTATGAACAGTTCGATATTTTCGACCGGAATTTTCACTATGAACTATTAAGATTCGAACATACATTTCTTGAAATATTCAGCGGATCATTTGTTCTTTGTCAAAAGTAGGTTTCTGGTGAAAAGGAGAGGAGGGGCTTAACTATAATCATTAGTTTCAGTCATAGGGATCGTGACAGGAACTAAGATTGGTCCTCTATACCTCTACGGCAGGTATTTTGTTTAGTGAATTTACAATGTTAATCTTGATTTGAGATCGGAGGTCAACGTAGCAATTATTTTTCTTCTGCTTCACAGAAATACGAAAATAATTTTACATTCATAATTTATCTCAATAAAAAACTGTATTTTCTTTAAATGGTTCATTGTATTGCTGCTGTTTTAATAAGTACCTGAATTCTGTTTTTTCCTCATTCATTACGTTTTGTGTTATTCAACATCCAAAAATCTCAAAATGACGCTCGCATGCGTCTTAATAGATATCATGACGACACTTTCTTTCGAGATTCATGTTGTCTAAATACATGATCTCGGAAAAAAAGCATCATCGTTTTAAATACACGCACACACATACTGTATAAAGAAAGGGCAAAAAATATGCGGAGGAAAAGAAAAAAAGACAGCGACAGAATGAAAGAAACATTGAAATGAACAAAAAAATTGAAGTTAGAAATCGATAGAAGTATCGATAACCGGCGCTGTCGACAAAAAAGAAAAAAAGAGTAAATCAGCGCTCGGTTCTCGCAAACATATGCATATGAAATGAAACAAACATAACATTGAACGATCAAACAAAGAGCAAAAAAAAAGACATAGTTTATTTGTCAAAAGAAAACCATGCAGCGTGTGTGTAATGTATCATTTGATGAATGAGATTGCGCGTCACAAGGAGGGATGTTGCTTATTAAATTTTAGTTTTCATTTCATGACGTACTGTCCCACCAACTGTGATCTTGTTGACGATTATTAGCATTACCGCCACCAGATTGTTGTTGGAAACGATCATAACCACTGGCAGTTTGTTGATCACCAGACCACATATTGCCTCCGGCACCACTACTGGATCCATCCCATTGTTGTTGATGACTATTATATCCACCTGTTGCACTACCCGCTCGACTACCACCGCCGCCACCGCCGCCACCACCACCACCACCACCACCACCACCGCCTCGATTATTACGTATTTGTGCTGGATTACGATAATCACGTGCGCCAAAGCCGCCCGGCCTAAAACAAAATCAGTAAAACATTGAGTTTTATAGAATGAAATGAATTCAATATGTACCGTCGGCCACCACCATAATTCCGTCTGGAATAATTATCTTTTTTGGCTTCTTTTGCCAAACCTTCCAGCCACTCAGGTACTTCTTGATGTGATTCACTTAGAATATCGAGTAATTCAACGGCAATATTACGGTTTTTTTCGTTAAAAAATGATGTTGCTTGACCTACAAAATTCATATGTAAATATGTGAAAAGTAACTTTTTTTAACATCTTTTTCTTTCTTATATCTTCTTACCTAACATGCCAGCACGGCCTGTTCGACCAATACGATGAACATATTCGTCGATGTCTGATGGCAAATCAAAATTGATAACATGTTTAACATTCCTAAACAAAAAAAGAAAATATAAATCTATATTGGTAACATTATAATAAATAAAACAAGCGAATATCAATCGAATTAGACATTATTTCAATCATTTTCTGACCGATTGAAATCATGTAACGAATAATGCAAAATTATTGTATTAATTGATTCCTCTATATTTCATAATAAGAACATTGTAAAAAACCAGTGTTCTTGTTTTTCGAAACACATTGTATGATCTATTCTATAAACTTGAGTGTGACTGTTAGAGTTCGGTAATTCCGATTCGGTTCCCAAAATATCACACTGAATCGAAACGGTTAAATCATCGGATAGATACGAAGATTTTAAATCTATTTTCTGAAATTTCTAATATTCAATTGTTGAGATTAAAATGCTACATATTTCAACACTTAAACGAAACAATATTATTAATACATACTAGAGGCTTTAGCCCCTCGAATAAAAAGCTGAGTTCCAACAAAGATTGCAGAATTTTTCTATCTATTTGATGGTTTAACGGTTCTCTGACTTTAGTTTTTTGAAGTCGCCGAACTGTAATGGTCGTAGTTAAAGACTAGAACCATGCGTCACACTCCGAAAGCCGACTTAGATCCTGTTGGAGTCACTACAAGAAATGTCTTCGGAGTTGTATTAATCCGGAAAAACGCCAAATACTTTCACTGTTACATAGTAACAAGTTTATTCTTCATATATTAAGTAATGAACAAGAATACATAAGTTTCAGAAAAAAAACAGCAGCGAGACGTTCTCATTAACAAATAATATAAAAAGAAATACAATTGCTAGGCAAGCAACATAAATCAGTTTAATTATCACAATTGTTCGAAAGCAATCTATAACTTTGAAATTAACGATTTTATTTTCTGAAAATATTTTCTTAATCTTAGACCGATGAAATTAGATATTTTTTCAGAAAGATATCATCAATAGAATTTGGAATGATCATCTATTCGTTCATATATTTGGATTTGAAATTCTCTTTTGTTATCGAAAAACACGAAACAGCAAATGACATGTTTTTAGAAAATTACTGGGAATTTTTCAGTCGCTACAAATGTTTTACTAGTAATAGTACTAGCTAAAAATTAAAATAAGTTATGAACAATGTTTATAAAAGAAATCACGAAGTATGTTTCAAAAAAATATATCACCTTTTATGTCAAACTCTTGTCTTACTATATTTGTAATCTTATCTCAACTGAGACAGGAGGAGATACTATAGAGTACTCCAGAAATCAGCCGTTAAATAAAACTACAAGAACTCTTCAACAATTCGCATGAAATTTTCATCATATCATACGATATTCTAAAAAGCTTTATTATATATGATGTCTTTCATAAATGATCAGCATCAATACTAAGTCTTGAAACTATATGTTTCGAAATATATGGTTTCATGTATTTGAGTAGATGATAATCATTTATGAGTGAATTTGTATGAAAAAAATTTCCAAGAATATCGCATGGAATGATGAAAATCGAATGTGAAACGTTGAAGAATTATTGGAGTTTTATTTCAAGACTGATTGTTGAGGTACCTTGTATTAGATTTTTTCCTAAGACCTCCTCAAAAATCAATCTTGAACCGAGTACATTGAAATCACGTAAACATTTTAGGATATGTCAGGGCTATAGTGGAGAGGTTATGTTCGAATTTTCAATTCTATACGATAATGTTTTCGAAAGATATTCAACAAACAAGAGTCCAAGATAGCTCATCTGATAATCTTAAATTCTCTGTGACCTTCATTCTAAAGACGTCACTTTTTGTTTGTTTGTTTGAAAGAACACATCAGAATGCAAGGCATCATAGAGCTTTGTTTTTGTAAATTCTTACTTTTTAAGGGATGAAAAATTCGATGTCTTCAAAAAACAATTTTCATGGTTTTCACAAAAATTGACCTTGTTTGAGAGAAGGCCTAATGTATCAACTAACTCGAAACATCTGTTAACACAAGCACATAGAAAGAATTCTATACTAAATCGATCAGTCAAACTTTATGATAAATGACGAAATTCTTGGCTCAATAGTAATAACAAATAACATTATCAATATAAATAGAAGAAGAAAAAGTGTTTTATAAATTAACTTAAGATCATTCATTGAAAGAAAGATATATTATTTGATATTGAGGCTTAAATTACTGAAAATCTGATATTAATTTGGTAGATTTATGGAAATTTCCATAAGAATAGACAAATAAATGTTATTCTCGAAAGGAAAAATAATCTATTAGGTTTTTAGAAAAACAAAATAAGGAAACACTTACGGAATATCAAGACCACGAGCGGCTACACTTGTTGCTACGAGAACAGGTGTACGACCATTTTTAAAAGATTTCAATGCTTCTTCACGTTGAGATTGTGATCGATCACCGTGAATACTGTTCACGGAATACTGATGATTACAAAGAAATTCTTCAAGCATATCAGCTCCCCGTTTTGTCTCAACAAATACTAAGGTTAATGTATCTAAATATTTCATTGAAATATAAACTTATTTATAAATATAATGTGTTTTTTTTTTTTTGTATTACCAGCTTGAATATTGAGTAGATCAAGTAAAAATGAACGTTTTTCGGCTTCTTCTACCCATACAATTTTTTGTGTTATATTTTGTGATGTTGAACCCACTCGACCAATTGCCAAAAACACATAATCATGTAGAAAATCACGTGCTAATTCCTATTTAAAAAGATCATTCTTTTCTATATTAAAAGTCAAGAAGAAAATAAGAAGCAAACCTGAATTTGTTTTGGAAAAGTAGCCGAAAACATTAGAGTTAAACGCTTGCCTGTAGCTGGCATATCTGACCGTTCAACGATCTCACGAATTTGAGGCTAAGAATAGTTAAATATTAACAAAATGTCTTTCTTTCGTTATAATTCTTCTTACCTCAAAACCCATGTCCAGCTTAAAAAAACAAACACAAACACTTTAGATTATGTCCATTAATAAGAAAGAAAAACTTCACTTACCATGCGATCAGCCTCATCCAGTACCAAATACCTTTCAAGAGAAAACAAAATAATTAATAATGAAAAGACATGAACACAATCATTTACCGAACATTGGCCAACCCAACACGACCGCGTTGTATTAAATCATTAAGACGACCTGGTGTAGCTACTAATAAATGAGCACCTTTGTCCAAGTCGCGTGTTTGAAAACCAATATCAGCTCCACCATAGACGACACATGAACGAACCATAGATCGATAAGAAAACTAGACAAAAGAATTATTTTTTTATTTATTATGATTATTTTTTTTTCCTATGGTAATTTCTCAAAATACTTTTCTTGCTTCATCATAAATTTGTGAAGCTAATTCACGTGTTGGCGCCATAACAAGACAAAGTGGATATTGTTTACGATTATTTCCCGATTTATTTGGAGGATTACGCACCGGACCTTCTTGGAAGATTAGATGCAATATGGGAAGAAGAAATGCAGCTGTTTTGCCCGATCCTAAAGAAATTTGAAATCAATATGAAAATTATTATAATTTGAAAAAAACACAAATTTCATTGCAACAGGTAATCAGAAAATTTTTAGACAAGATGTTTATTCACGCGAGGAAATATATCCGATGAGTCAAAAGCTACGAGTTTCCATGCTTTCTTCGAATATGGGCTAAGGGCAGCTTGTGATCTACAAGCTGATATATAAATAAAAAACCAAAATTATGAGTTTCGAATCGCAATAGTGAAGATACAAAATTTTCTTTTCAAAATAATTTTTCAGACTTGTCAAAGACTATTTCACTACTCTCGAACAAAATTTCTAAACGCATATTCGAACAGAGCATCATAACTGATAGCTCTTGACTTCTTGAAAATATTTTCTAGCATGAACAAACATCTTGTCTAAAAAACTTGTCGACCATTGGTTATTTTACAATCATACCGGTCTGAGCGCAGGCCATTAAATCACGTCGCAGTAAAATAGTAGGCATAGCATAACGTTGTACAGGTGTTGGTGCACCATAATTAGATAAATTGATATTATTTTTGATAATTTCACCAAAATTACAATCATCGAACTATACAATAACCAAAAAAATTACGAAATAAATCTTTACAAAAAAAATACAAACTGTATCAACAGCTGAATGGTCCATATGTGATGATTCAACAGGAATATCATTATAAAGTTCAAAATTAATACCAGTAGGATGTATACCAAATAATTCCCTATAGATATTTACATGAATTTCATGTCTTTTTTCTTTCGAAAATCAATCTTATGAAGAAATTTCTTCAGATGTTTCCTTCCAATTTCAATGATTTTTTACCCTATAAATGCTACATAGTCACGCAGGATCTGTTGAGACTAGAAGCAACCTTCAACGATTCTTTCCCATGCATTACCCTTTTGAAGTTATCACCGTTACACTCAGGGATGCAGTCAATCCATTTCTTAAATTTGACTGAAATCGAATTTGGATTTGACTAAAATTGGAGTTGGCTTCGACTGAATTTGGTTGTTGCAGAATTACTTATAGGAAACATACTTACATAAATTAGTAATTCGATGGTAATTTTTTTGAAACCAAAATCAAGTCAAATCCAAGTGAAGAATGGGAATTGCATTTGACTGTATTTTTTGCCTTTGGCAAAGTATTTATGACAAAAAAAAAACAGACAAACAAATTTTGACCTAAAACTTTGCTCACAGACAGCTCTTACAGTTATTAGAATCTCCTAAAAATTTCAGTCAAAAAGAGTGGTCTCTTTTCGACGTATCAAATTCGCAACAAACTATGATATTCTACCAAAATAACAGAAAATCTGTTTTTTCAAGGATTTGATATCTCGAGAAGATTCTAATAACTGTATGAGTTGTCTATGAGCAAATTTTCAGGTCTAAACTCGATTATATGATTTCTTTTTTAGAAATACCGTGCCAAAGATAAAAAGTTCAGTGTAACAACCATAATTTTAAAAGAGTAACGCATGAGGAAGAATCCTTCTACGTTTCTTCTAGTCTAAACAGGTTCTACGTAATGACTGGAGTCTTATCTCAAACATAAGTTATCATCTCGAGTGGTTTCTTCCTAAGTTATTGAACTTTTAATATGTTTATGTAGGAGCCCAGATTTTCAAATTTTGATCTGAAAATTTGTGTGTATAGAGAAATTAACTAGGCTAGCTACTATAAAATATTCAGAAGTTTTGAATGAAGTCTCTTCGAAATATGAACCTTTCAAAAAATCCATATTGTGTACACAGTATCCATGGAAAAGGATCTATGTCTTGAAAGTTTCATATCTCGAAGAGACTCTATTTAAAACTAGTGAGTTATTTTTGTATAGCATCTAGCCTAATTGAGTTCTGTATATGCACAAAGTTTCAAGTGAAAATTTGGAACTTAAATCCTTTTAAAATTTTCATTAGAACACTATATAATATCTATAGGCAAGAAAAAGTCATTGAAAATGGGAAAGGACATCTAAAGAGGTTTCTTTGTTAGTTGAATTTTTACCTTTCAAGATTAGCATTCGCTGGTAGTGGTGTATTCCAATCGTTACCGACTGCATCACTTGACTGACCGCCAACATGTGAATGATATGGTTTATGAGAATCATAATCACGTCGACCAAAATTATTATCACGTTGCCCACTGTAACTACTACCACTATTATCACGAGCATTTCGATTATTATAATTATTAGAAAAACCATTTCCTCCACGATTCTGATTGTTACTATTACCACTATTATAATTTGACGTTTGTCGTTCAGCTAAAATAGCATCCCAACGACCACTTGTTGATGATTGTTGACCATCACTACCACGACCACTACCACTCGAACCTTGACGAGTAAAAGTCTGTGGAAGTTGTGATGCATCAGTGAATCTATGATGACAGGAAATTATAAATAACAAACAAAAACAAAAGAAAAAGCAGAAACAAACTTACGATCGATTTTGCACTGGCATTTGATTTTGTGGAGGTTGACCATAATTTCGATTGTCAAGTGGTTGTGACGTATTTATGGGACGTGGTATTTGTTCCATTTGTTGATACGTATTTGACATAGGTTGATGATACATTTGTTGTTGAGGTGGGATTTGACCATAATAGGGATGTTGTGAAGAAGGATGAGAATTACCACCACTATAATTATTACCATAATTTTGGTGTGAAGATGATGAACCACTATTAGCTGACCCTCGATGACCACCAGACATATTCCCATTATTAGCATAATTGCCACTAAAGCAAAAAAACAAAAACTAAATTTAATACGAACATTTTAATCATTTACTTTTGCATATTCATTCGATTCTGTAAGTGAGGAGGTCGATAGACTTGTGTAGAAGGTTGTTGTTGTTGTTGAGGAACTCCTGCACGACTGTATCCACCGGCATAGTTATTATCATTAGTACCGTTTTCATTGTTATTATTCTGATATTTTGAGTTTTCATAGGTACCGCCGCGTACTTGTTGTTGCGACGATGTTGTATCTTGACTATAAAATAATGTTTAGAAAAAAATTTAAATAAAAAAAAGAAAAAAACAAAAATTCATTACTCATTGCTCATTGTATATTATTGCGTTTGTTGTTATTCGTTTTTTTTTTAGGAAGGGGAGTTTTTGATGTTAAAGGTTTTTTTTCCTAGAACTAAAAGAAAATAATAAATGATTTAATTATTGAAAATTTTTATGTGAATTCAAACAAAATATTATATCATCGTTCAAAAATAAAAAAATATATAAATATAAGCACAAACATATGATAATTGCCAATGAAAATCTGAAGGATGAATGAACTAACAGTCCCTCTCCCATTCTCTTTTCTATTCTCATTTGTTTGTTTATTCTTTTTTTCCGTCTCTCTCTTTCTGATCGTCTTATCATGTTTGTCATCTGCCAATGTAACATAAGATATTAGTTAAAAATAAAAATTGTGTAAAATGATTTGATTATTATTTAAATATTAACCAATTATGAGTCGTTTATTCGATCCCTTCAAAAAATCTGATAAAAAGTGAAAGAAAAATGAAAGAAAGGTTTTGATAGAGGACGCTACTAGTCGAACAATGAAACATTTTTATTTTTACCATGTATGTATCTTTAATCATCAACTTCAGATCATTATAGTTCTAATCATAGTAATTGTCTAATGAAGAAAATAATCATTGAATTTTTGTTTAAATTCCATTCAAAGAGTAACAGTAGTTATGATCATCAACTTCTTCAGCATTCATTTCACATTATTAGTTCGCTATAAAGCGTAATTGCTGTCTCAGGTCGACAACAAGATCACCTTGACACTCTTTGATATTGTCACGCTCACTTTTTGTTGTTCTCCTTTGTCAATCAAACTAATAAGTGAAAGTTATCGTTGACCTGGATAAAAACCGAAGTATAATATACAAAGTAAACAATATATATCTATTACAATGTTAACCTAGAAAACAATATTTTCGGTACTTCTCAAAATCAGCAATACCGCAACACCTGCATTCTTTTATATGGTCTGTTAGTTAGATCAGCTATTGTATAAAGCGTCGTCAATCTGAAGAAGAACTACATTTTTAAATGGATACATAGTTCTTCTGCGAATACATGTGCTCCATTCACTAATTACTTTGTTCATACATTAATTTTTTTGGTCTCTAAAGACAAAGCAATGAATGTGGATAAGATATTGTGTGAATTATGTAGAAGCATCCGAGAAGATATAATGAAAAATCATTAATCGAAAACGATTGCTGATTAAAGATGTTTTATCTCTTATTGAAATGTTCTATTTGAATGAGGATATCAATATTATTTGGTACTACTCATAGGCAGGAAAACGTATTGATTCTAGTGTTAATTGTGCATCATTCGCATGCAGAGACCAATAACATCATATCACAGACAAAAGTCCATTTTATACGGTATATGGTGTAGAAATGAAGTTATCAGGTGATGAATTAATACATCTTATTAATGATGACAAACAAAATAGTATCATATTTCGTATGCAATAAATTAATCAATTAATTCAACAATGTGACATTGTTCATCAATATCTAGATTCAAATGCTACAAAAGAGTGTAGTTTAATACACGACGAAAACAGAAAGAACTTTCAATCTCACTAGGCTCTGGTCAATACATAATTAGAAAGATTGTTCCATTAGGAACATATAAGCTAGAAGATGTTAAAGAACATGTGATATTAGATTTAGTACATTGTGATATCTTAAAACAAACATATGTTAATTCTATATCCATATAGCAATGGTATATTATGCATTTGGTCGGAACCATAAACACAGTCTTATGTCAAGGATGGAAGTGTGTTAGTTAATGAAGGCGCCTTGTTAAAGAAAAAAGAAGCAGTGGTTGCTATGATTGCGATCGTTTAGTTTTTCTTCGTGTTGTTTTTCAAAAAATAAACAGACTGTCAGCGGAAGTTAACACAAACGTAGACTCGACATTTTTTTTTTAACGAGATGTCCATCTGAAAGTTAATAATGAGAGAACACTAGTTTTTATATGCCACTTTGATGAAATACGGTTAGTGCTTTGTTTTGTTGAACTCATGTTTCTGAGCGTATAACAGTGATGCCGATTAGAAAACAAAAACATACGAATTTCGAAATAAGAGTTTCTAATCTACTTTACGGGAAAAAAAGAAGTTTAATGGTGAAGCAGAAAGGCTCACAGAAAAGATATTGCATTATGAATTTGTTCATTGTTGAAAATGTTGTATAGGCATTTGATTTTAGCCATCGAAGACGAAAGAGAAATTTCGACAAATTCTACTTAATCTGACTTAGTCTGTTCCTAGAATTCTTTTTTACTTGTAATGAAAAACTCCTCCTTCAAATCATTGTCGATCTACGATCCAATATTTACTTATATAACATTCTATTTTTCCTCAAAAATATTTTCTAAGTCTGTTTGACTAAGGCAGTATTATAATTAACCGACAATAAATATTGACGTTTGTAAAAGGATTGTGATGCGCTACTCCAATCTATAAATCTGATGGAAAGAGAAAAGTGTTTAAACCTACCATAGCCTACGAAGCAAGAATCTAGATTAGACTTGAATCTACGCAAGGTCTTGTGGCTGTGCCATCTATAGTACTACTTATTGTATTTATTTTATTTATTATTCATTTATGAACAGTAAATTACTGACTGATTACAAAAATAAAGCAGCAAAAAAGATAAAAATAAAAAAATCAGATAAATAAATATAGATATATTTGTACAAAACAACGATTAATATAGATCTGTATAAAATAGAATGTATCCCAACTAATATAAAATTAAAAGCAATTGATTAAATATTAATCGCACATTCTGTTTTTTTTTGTTCATTCATTTATCATTAAAATAATCATTCATCAGTAAATGACTTTCTTCATTGACACTCTTAATGATTTCTTGTTCATTTTCTTTATCGAATAATAATGTATTTGTTACAGAGTTCGGAGATGAAGAAGAAGTAACCATATCTGTCTCATCTTTTGTTATGCTTTGAGATTCTGATGAAGCTTTCACTGGAAATATATCTTTAATATGAGTAGTTGTTCGTATTGTTGATTCGATAGCACTGAATGTACTATCATTTGAAGTTATACCAGATAGACCCGATGGAATGAGAAATGTGACATTTTTTGGTACTGAAACAAATGATACTTTATTATTATCATACACAAGTACTTCATCAGTAGAATTGCTTGTTTTATTTGGTAATGTGTTAGAAAATAATCGATTAAGTGCAGCACTAAATACACCATTTTCAGAATGAAATTCATATTCATTAAAAGGATCATCGTTTGATAGGTTTCGATGATCATTATTACTAGTTGATGGTGTATATTGTGACTGTAGATGAAATCGAGAACGTCTAAAAAATAGGTATAGAAGTTCTTTTTTGAATTTATATCGGAAATCTTACTGTTCTTCTTCTCGTTTTGTTCGTACCCAATTACTAAAAAGTACCCAATCACCGAAAGTCATGGAAAGAATCTTAATAAAAGAAAATTCAATCATATGAATATAGTTTTTTTTAATATTTATACTTGTTTAAGTTCATCAAGTTCACATGTTATTAAAACTCGACCACTAATATTATTTTCATTTATATCTTGAATATAGATTGGTATCATTGTTGGTTTCAAACCGATAACATCATTCTTTAAACAATCACAAATATCATTAACTGTCATCTGACTTAGAGGCGGCGATAAATCCAACTGTTTTATTTAAAACAGAAAACTTCTAGAATATAATTTTTGTTCAACAAAAACAAAAAAAATCATACTTTAACATTATTCGATAAAATTTGTTTTTGTTGTTCAGCTATTGGCTGTGTAGTAGGTACTGATGACGATGAAATAGGCGACGTTCGGATATGATTATCATCACTATCATCTCGTTTTCTCATTGGTATTTGTGTATTTGGACGATATGGACCTCCTACATAGAAAAACGCTTGTTAGCGCAACGCCTTTGGAGATAACATGTGCAATTAACATGTGTTAATTAGCCTCATTATACTAATACAAAATACATAAATTGCAAAATTTCTTGCTGACTATAATTGTTTTCCAAGATTTCCTTTTTTTGTATTCCATTTTTCTTAATTTAACATTGTTAGCGGACGATCTGAAAGTTTGTGGACAAGATGATTGTTTACTTTTCACTCGCTAGAATGTATTTCCAACGAGTGCGTATAACTATGAGTTAGGATACTTTTTTCGAATATTGGCGTACAAATTTTGTCTAGTTTTGCTCAAGAGTAGTGAGGAACTTTTTGAGAGGCCTGAAAAATTATATTTAATGAGAAGCCAACAGGTTTTTGTTTACAGTAGAAGTCACTTTTGAACATGCTAAAAACTGTCGGAGTCGATCGTTTTATATAATGGACATTTCTCTACAAAACCTTTCAACCTAAAACGGTCGTCGATTTTTCAAAAATGATTATTTAAGAAAAATGAATATTGAGATGTGTTGTCGGAAGACAAAAAGTAGTGCGTTGTGTAGGGTAGCTTCTGATCTACAAGCTGATATATAAATAAAGATTTCAATTTTTAATTTCAAATCACAACAGTACAAATACAAAAAAGTTTCCGTTCAAACTATTTTTTTTTGGGCTTTTCAAATCTTATTTCACTGCTCTCGCATATTTAAAAAGTGCATTCAAACTCATAGCTTTTGACTCATCAGAAATACTTTCTAACAGGTCATCACTGAACAAATATCTTGTCTAAAAACAATCCGATCACGCATTATTATTCTAACGATTGATTTAACTAGTAAAGAAGCCTGTTGCCCATTTTCACTGTATTTACTTCAGGTATCAATGCACTATTATATATATAGATAAGTTCACAAATACTGATATTGATTACTTCCGAAAGTTATCGCTTGATCAATTTATGTTTTTTATGATGGTTATATGATATTTGTGGTAACCCAGTGCATCACTGCAGATCATCCTGGGCATTTTGAATATCAATTTTTATCTACGCAAACATACAAAAGTGCAGTATTTGGAAAATTCGAAAACGTATTCCAGCTATTGAAATTTCGAGAAAGGTTTTGAAATGTTTAAGTCTTGTCATTAATATCATTCAACGTCTTTTTTCGTTGCTAAAGAACTCTGAAAAAGAAATCCAACGCCTGTTATTCTCGATTGTTATGGAAAGCATTATCAATGATCAAACCAGTTGCGAAGGTCTGTCACGGAGCCATGATGAGCAGCAAAACTTTCACTCACTGTTGTCTTCGAATATGTATATGAGTTCCAGAAAACGAACGATTAAACAAAATTTTAGCAATGATTTTCAATCACCTGTAAAGTCCGCTCCAGGCAGCTTGAATTTTGGATAATATTCGCCTTGATGTCGTGATGTTACTGCTTGTGGACAAAAGCCACCATATCCAGTGAACCTAGAATAATATAGTAAGAGATATTCATAAAGGAAATGAAAGGAAAGTTTCAAAAATTGAGTAAAAAGAAAGCATTGTTCATGCAATGCTGAAAATGATGCTAAACTTTAATAATATTACCATTTATAATAATGGCAGTAATAAGACTTTCTGAACAAAATCATGAAATAAGAATCTACTATTTAACAATTTTTTATTTAGTTCGTTACTTACGTAGAATCACGAGGAGAAAAAAAACGCGATGGATCACCATGAATAAAACCATTTTCATCTGTATTATTCATGTAAAAATAGGCTACAGATTCTATATAATGAATAAAACTTAGAAAAAAATCTCTCAGAAAAGGATTATACCTCGAATTAATTTATTCAAATATGGGTCGAGATTACATGTACATGGTAGAAATTGTTTTAAATCAGTAACATTCAAAATAGGTTCACTTTGTTCTATACAAAGTTCAAATTTACGTGCACTACGGTCAAGTTCTAAAAGAGGATCATTCGTTATTGGAATAAATGGTTTAATTCTAAAGAGACAAAAAAAAACAAACATTAAGAAGAATAAAAATATGCAAAATAGAATATTTCAAACGAACTTATTATAGAGAGTTTTGAGTTCAGTATCTTCTGCATAATCTTGTTCATGATCTTCATAATATACAACAATCCAAGAAATACGATATGGCCATTGTTCTACTAAATATGACCAACATCCAAGACGTTTCCAACTGAATAATACTTGATTAGCACGTAAGAGTCGACCCGTCATAGCAATTATATTAATCAATCGTTGAAGTATTCGCGGATTTATATCAAGAAAGTAATCAGATTGAAGTAATTGATGAGTCAACTCTGATGTTGATACCTGACGAATAAACAAGGGACAAATAGCATGAATACAAAACTAATGCTAGCGAGTTTATCGTACTGGTTTAGTATTTGGTAATGTATCTCGTCGTTGTCGACGTCGTTTATTTTTTGAAAGTTTCTTGGCTGTCATTGGTTTTGCACTTACATCGAGAACTGATGTACCATTAGTGAGAGTCTGAAAAAAAAAGTTTTCTTTCTGATTATATCTAAAATAGAGATGTGCTGGGTAAGCTTTTTCCATACCCTGACTGAGAAAAATTTTCCAACCCTTGTTCTACCCTACTGTGCACATAGAAGTGTAAGCCGATGCATTGATCGGCGACGGCGGTTAAAAATTTTCGATGAATTTTTTAAAAATTTCCTAATTTCAAGTGGTTTTGAAATGAAGAAGGGAGAAAACGATGGTAGCGAAGATATGGACAAGAAATCAGAAGGTAACATCTCCAAAAACTGTTTTGGAACGTTGAAAGTTTTTAAAAATCAAATATCTATTTAGTGTCACATCGGTGACCAGAGTCCATCGGGTCTAAAATTTTCGAATCCAAACTGGGTCAAACCGTACTTGGGTACTCTCAATGAAATTTTTTAATCGGTATTGGATAGCAACCTTCAAGATACGAGATATTTTTTTTCAGTTTCTTTTGTATTCAGTGATTAGTGCACCCTACACATTTCTCACACGGCTAGAGTTCATCGGATCCGAGTCTAACCTAAGGCCCTCGTGTAGCGGCGACGACTTAGTCGATCAGCTGATATCTCTATCTGCTCGTCTCTAATCTAAAAGAAGAAGCAGAAAACCAAAATTTTCACTAACCGTTAGTCTTCTTTTTGGAAAGCCATCAGCATTTTTTTTTAATTGTTTTGTTTTACTTAAATTTAGTTGTAAATAGATTGGAAGTTGAATAATCGATAGTAGATAATCATGAACATTAACACCAAAATCAAAAGTTGAATGTTGATTTGTTGATTGTGACATTGCCATTATTGGTTTCGAATCTTGAATCATTTTATGTGGATCACAGACAATCAATGTAACAAATGGATCATTTTCTTTTGTCAAAAGTACATGTACTTGCTACAATAAAGACAACAACAATAATAATAATAATAATAGCATAAATTCATATTTTATTTACATCGAGTATTTGAAGGATACGTTGCTGTTCACAAACATCTAAACCATCAATAAGAACAACAAGACGAGTATTAATACTTAAAAAAGCTTCAACTGTTTTGATAATATATGACAATCGGCTAACCTTATGTGGAAAAAAAGAATTTTATTTTACAACATTTATTGAAAATGATGTACTTCTTTTCTAAGTCGATAAAGAGAACTTTCATTCAAACGTGATGAATGATCTGAAAATTTTATAATTTTTGATTTAGGTGACTTTATCAATACCATTAACATTCGAAGCCATGTAGCGAAACTAAATGCAATCGAAATAGCTAATGTACTTATGAGTAAAATATAAATTGTATTGACTGAATGATGACTTGATGGAATACCTAGAGTAATATCGAACATAATTCAATAATTGCACATAATAAAATCTAACCTTTCACCAATATTAGGATGCTTAGAACTAAAGCAAGTACAATTTGAATAGCAACAAAAATAAATGCCGGTATGCAACATAGATATCGAAATCGATGATGACTTAAATCTAATTAATCAACAGATATAATCATCAAATCAGGTTTTTTTGTTTTCGAAACAAACTTTTGGAATGAAGTGCACGACAAAGACGTGTTGCTACAAGTCCAAATGTTTCTTCGACATTGGTTGCAAGTTCAGCAATCATATTTGCACTAGCTTTTTCGCCATCAGCAGTTGAAACTTTTCCATATTCAGTAAAAATAAATCTAAACAATTAAATAAGTCATGTTTGACGAGAATAGAGCGAGTTTTGAAACTTACTTCATCTTTTTACAATCATTTGTATCATTTGTTTTTAAGCGATGATGTGCATAAGGATTAATAAAAATAACTTGCAGTAGAAATCGTAACATTTCTAAACGTTTGTTTATAAATTGTGTTACATTTGCTGTCCATTCATAATCTTTGTTACGAAGAAGATATTTAAGTAAACAGAGAAATGCTAGTGGAAAAACCATTAATATCACACCAAGTGATATACCAACAATATAATGAATTAAAAAACCACTAACAAGACTAACAATTGATGCTATGATGAAAATAACTGAGACCAGCAACGGTGAAAATTTTATACTGGGAAAATCTAAAACAAATAGCTCGTATTCATATCGTAAAATTATGTACAGAATGTTCCAAAAGAGCATGAATAACTCTTCAACAATTCAAGCCATGTACATAAGCTGTCTATCATGTTGTTAGACTTTCTTTAAAGTTTTGTTTTGAATAATTTGTTTTGTATTCATTGTTCAAAATGTCCACATTGAGAGAAATTTTATTGAAATCATTACACCAATTCCTCTTATTAGTTTAATTTAATCTTTAAGAGGCATTTTGTAGATATTGTCTTTCATGTTCAAGAAATGCGAACTTCAATGAGTGTGTAATTGATCAAAACGAATTATCTCTTTGAATTCACATGTTAAGGAACATGCTGTCTAGAAACCGATGTATTTTATTGTCGAAATGCGAAGATACTTGATTTTGTTGAATCGCTTACTGAGTTCCGTCATAATTCTGAATGCTATTGAAGATGACATTTCAAACAATCAGAACATTTTCGATCGATACTAGAGATGTGCAGGACTAATTTTCTTTTGGTTCCAATAACTTTTCTAACCATCAGTCTCGGTAAAGTTTCATTTTTTCTTTCATACCACTGAGATTGGTTCCGCATATCGCTAGCTGATACACTTTCACTAATAACATGAACTGCATCGACTTTTCTTCTGTCATTACTATAGGAAGTTTAGAGTATCATCTTCATTTATTGTCTCTGTGCCAGATTTGACTGGTTTGGTTCATTTTAAAAATTGTGAATGACTCAAATGCGACTATCAATAAGACTATTTCGATAGGTAGAGGCATTTGATCTAAACTATGTTGAATACAACTTTAAGGAATAACGAATGAGTTTATAGAAAATTCATGTAACTCACTTGTGCTATTGAAGAGTTATTCACGTTTTTTTAATCTGACGGATTTTTGGAACATTCTGTACATAGAGAACGTACCTGTTAATTGAGCAAAGCCGTACATTTCGTCTAAAATAAATTACAAACCGAAATAGATTTATGAATTATGACAAGATAAAATTTACCTTTTAGATGGGTTAACAAAGCCGATTTTCCACTACCCCATTTGGCATATAAACCCTTACAGATCAATTTAAGAATATTAAAAAAATCTAAAAGATAACTTCGTATTTACCACAGTAATTGGAGTTCGAAGTGATGGTTCACTTAAAATTTCGGCTAATGCTGATGAGTATAGATCATAGCCAAGAATAGAATCATCGTTCAAATTTAATGTTCCTATTCAGAGAATAAAAAGAAAAAGAAACAAATTCTTAAGTCACCAAGTTTTTATATCAAAATATACATACGTTGTCCAAAAATAGTTGTAAGAATACTCTTTTGAAGGCTAGCATCTATCTTGTAAGGTGTTTCACCACGTTTATTAGGTCGATACAAATATTTTGAATGTCTTGGATTAGAAAGTAGAATATCAGCAATATCTCTACTACGATTACGCAGTGCAATATGTAAACTATTATCACCAAACTAAAGAATAATGATTATATAAATTTCAATATATAGAATTTTAAAATTATCAAACCTGATCAACTGATGATAGTTTAGCTCCATATTTGATAAGTTCATAAACAATACCAACACGTTTTCGTTTCGTAGCTAATAATAATGGTGTATCATCATCGGAGCCTCCTGATACTTCAACATCAGGATTATATTGAAGCAAATATTTGACTACATTCAATCGACCTCGTTCCACAGCCCACAAAATTGCTGTCTTGTTTTCCTGTTATTTTTTTTTATTGTTCAAAAATAAAAAAATAAAAAAGATGAATCAGTCTTTTGTTTTTAAATTAAACTTACAGCACCAATGGCATTTATATCAGCATGATTTTCAAGTAGAATAGAAACACAATCTTCTTTTCCACCTTTCACAGCAGCAAAAAGAACTGGATCACCATTCTATATAAATAATCATTGAAAGTTTGACGCAATAAAAAAAACAAAAAACATTAATTATGAAATTTACTTTATCGACTGTGTTAACATATGCATGACGTTGAACAAGTTCGGCAACAACATCAGTAAGACCTTGAGCACACGCATGACTTAATGGTGTTTCTCCATCCTATTATGGTTATTTAAAATAAATTTGTTGAAAAATAATTTTTCTATAACTTCACTTTATCTTGTATTTTGATATCAATTGTTCGATTTTCAAGAAGACGAAGAGCAGTTTCTGCATGACCACCTTTTGTAGCAGCTAAGAGAGCTGTCATGTTTTTCATTCCAATACTATTAACATTAGCATTATGTTTTAGTAATAAATCGACTATTCTTGTATAACCTGAACAAACAAAAAATAGACAATCATATTAAATATGAATTCTTACATATACAGTGCCTTCCAAAATCATTTTACCAGATTTATTTTTCATTTTTTCCATTGTCGTTAATGCTAATAAGAATCCCAATAGTAATTTAAGTAGAGAGTTTTACTTTCAACAAGACTTTTCGAGAAAAGATGATTTCTAGTTTTTCAGGGATAGTTTGTGAAAAATTGAAACTCAAGTTTCTCATCTTCTCGAATTCTATTTGAATTACTCAGTATTATAGAGCAAATAATTCTCTACAAAATGAAATCTCTTCCAGCTCTCTATAGTATTTTTGCCCGAGATATATCAATCTTACGAAAGGCACAAAAGTTGTTTTTTTTTCTGCTATTTCGTATAGACACATTATTTTTGTGTATTCCGTAAGGTTGATGGATATTGATCAAAAAAACGTCGTAAACAGCAGAAAGATGTATGATTTTGTAGAGAGCAGTTTTCTCTATCATTCTGGGTGACTCGATAAAATATTTAGATTTCGGATTTTCAGAGACTCTATACTTAGAAAATTAGAAATCATTTTTATTTTTGAAAAATCTTCTTAGAAATAAAATTCTGTACACCAGTCATTGTATGAATCCTTATTAACACTTAAGACAATGGAAAAAAATTGAAAATAAACTTGATCGAATAACTTTGGGAGTCACTGTATATACATACCACGTCTACTGGCCCAAATTAATGGACTTGTATTATTCTTATCACATAAATTAGGTGAAGCACCAGCTGCAAGTAATAATTCTACAATATCAACATGGTTTCGTCCTGATGCCCAACTTAAACTTGATATGCTATGTTCATCCTGAGCATTAACATTTGTACCACAACTTAATAAATATTCAACAACTCTTGTATGTCCTTGATAGGAGGCCCACATCAATGGAGAAAATTGTCCCTAATTTCAAAAAAAGAAAAATCAACTATTTTTTTTCTTTGATATAAAACTTACACAATCACAATGTTCAATATATGCACCATTCTCAGTAAGAAGACATACGATATCTAAATTTCCATTTTGACATGCGTTCAGTAATGCTGTCCAATGATCCTAAACAAAAAAAAAATGATATTTCATAAAAATAGTATTTATTATTGAAAATAATAAACTTCGATAATTAGTTCTTATAAAATTATGGTAATTCATTGATTTTTATATTTCACTTACCACATCCTCAGCATTAACATCAGCATGAGCTTCAAGGAGAACTTTTACACATTCAAAATGATTACACCGAGCTGCTAAAATAAGTGCTGTCTGTTGATCCTAAAAATCCGAAGAGAAAAACAACTTAATTTAATGAATTTTTTGTTTTGTTTTGATCTTACTTCATCGCGTATGTCTAAATCGATACCATTTTGAATATTTCGTTTAACAGCATCTAAATCTCCATTTTCAACATCAATTAAAAATTGTAGAAAAACATTAGCCATTCAGATCTATCTAAAATACAAATTTATTTTATTTTATTTTTTTATATGCCAAGGGATACAATAAAAAACATCATTCCAACAAATAAATGAAGAATATATAAAGAAAAGCTTCTGTTCAGAATTTATTATATTCATTTTTAACATGCAACATTTTTTCATCTCGTGATGTGTAATACTAAGTTTCTCAGCACTTTTCTTACTTCGAATACTCCATACATCAATAAAATATATATGATTTTCATTATGAATATGTTCTATATTTAAAAAGGTTGTGTTAGCTATTAGACACGTGGGTGTATTAATACAATAACTGAAATGATTGAATTCTACATCATTTTTTATTTATAGAAATATAACATCACGATTTTCTAGAAAAAAAAATGCTTAAATATCTACAATCTACGGATAATGCAACCAGTGTTTACAGAGATGTTCTCTTCTGGAGAAGTGATTTGATACTCTGAAAAGGCTAACTCAATCTTCGTAGGGGCACCGCTCCCATGAGCTTACAGGCTAGATAAAACACTAAATGCAACATAAACGATATGAAGTGCTTTAAACTATAAATTTACCAAAATTAAAACCATTCTTCAAATTAGATTAAGAATATTATTCATCATTATAAGAAAAAAAACAAAGCGTTACTAAGTAAGAAATAATAAATAAAAGCAAAACAATCATTTTGATGAAGAACTTCAAGGATACACATATTCCTCATCAAGCATTAAAGATCATAAATGATGCAAGTGTTTAACAAAACCATCGAACAATGCTGAAAAATATTGTCAGATCATTTATAAAATTGTCCTTATTTCAACTTTAGATATTGTTATCACACTAATGCGAGTCGATCAATGGCAAAAAATATGCATTATTTTGTACTACCGTTTGTTATTATCCATTAATTGTAATTTTCAATCGAGCATACTAACAGTCACAGTATTTCTATAATGTTGAAGAATAAAAAGAAAAAAAAACAATCTTCACACGCACAACTTTATTATCGCATTAGAAAACATTTAAAATGTAATTGCTGATTCCTCTTGACTGCACTAAAGAGAATGATGAATGAGAAATTATTCGAACTTTCGACGTGATCGTTAAACAAATAACTGCCACATTTTTCGAATTTACACTCCAATCATTTTATTCGGTATTACTCATATCATATGAATAGAATCAGCTAGATTAAAGATACGATGGTAAGTGTTTAAAAAATGAAAAACGAAATACGATTTTACGGAATGTGATGCCTTGAGAGCATCCCGGGGACATGCAGACTTGTCAAAAGAATTTGAGATTAAACATATTATTGGCTATTTGCATTGTACCAATTATAGGAACAACTTTGACAGAGGACACCAGTTGATATAGCATTAGTTCAATAACGTCATACGTTCCGAGATATTCCAGTTATGATATATATAATCATTGAAACCATTATGTAATGTTTATTCACTGCAAACGTAGTTATAATTCACGGAGATAATATATTACAAATCATGTTATCTAACATAAATTTTGTTAATCTCTATATGAGAACAGTGGGTAGCTGAATCCTAATATTTATTTGGTTTAAGACTGTTAGTCGAACGATAATAAATTCAATGTAAATTTATATGTTACAAGCAAGAGAAGATTTATTTTCAGTTGCATTCTATTTCAAAAAGTTTTTAGATCAATAAATATATCTTATGTGATGTTCTAGATCAGTGGTAAATTCTAATTGAATGAAAATATGTGCTATAACATTCCGTTTTTATTTTCAGATTTTCTTTTAATAACTTATATAAGTTATATTTGTCACTCAATGATACATTTAGAGAAAAGAATCAGAAACTCTTGTCCTTGTCTTCTACATGTATCTCTAGCGGAAATCGATCGAGAATAAAACGCTATCATCTCAAATAAATCTGAGAAAGCATTATTGTGATTGAAATGTTCTGAGTTCGTCTCGTTGCCTATCTCTCATGAAATAAACAAGTCTATAGTAACACTGTCCGTTTTCGTACAGAATTTCTTCTACTAGACAAATATTATATTAAAATATCAACAAGGAAATACACCGTAGTATGTAATCTATTTCTTCGCACTATACTATACTTTTATTTTTTATTTTCATATAAATATACTTCTCATTTCAATATTTTACCGTACGCTACTTATTATAACATTAAATAGGCCAAAGGTAAAGATGAGTCCGATGTAAATCTTACGAAATTATTCATGCAAATCATGAAAGTTAGTATGATGTCATATATTCATTGATGTAATGTCTATTCACCTAAAAAAAGACATTAGAGTCTATTACTGATTAGCAATAGGAACGCTTTTTTCTTTAAGCTTAGTTTTATCATTATCTGACTAGGTATGATTTGCTGATATTGATCCATCAAATATTCTTTCGCACTAAAAATTAGATTTCACTGAGAAAAAAAAACATTAAACCAATAGCAATCTAAATCGTTATCATACATTCAATAGACATTTCACCAAAACTTACATATCCGCTTATCAACATTATTCACTATCAATACCATTTATAGAATATTTTTTAGAGCGAAAAATTAAGAATAAGTGTTTTAGCTAAATAAACATATATTCTAAGATAGTTAAATATAAAAAGCCAAACAACGATCATTATAATTTTTTAAATAAACGTAATAATAAAGCATTAAAATAAAGTTCAACACAAGATAATTCCTGTCCCGTTATTAGAAATAAAAATACTCAATGTAAAGTTGTCAAAGTGCTTTTTATATTAGTGTATTTAACTGACAAAAAATTCAATAACTTTTATTTTCTAGATAAATTCTTTCAAAAAGAAAAGAAATTTCTTAGTTTATAATAATCTTCATGATTCTTTTGTATTTTCTTACAATAAAATGAATAGAATCGTCATTTATTCGAACTATATGTAACTGAACTTGTTATTCCAAAATAGTGAATAGTCATTCAAGAAATAATCATTTTCTAAATTATCATTCATTAAAATTAAAGATAAACGAGTTACGCATGTTTTTGTGTCACCAATGTGAATTGAACTTGTCTTTCATTCTATTCAATGAAATATATTTTCAGTAGAATGACTTTTTGTAATTTAAGTTACAAACTCATCAGAAAAAGATTGAATTACTTTGGTTCATTCTATAAAGATAATTCTACGACTCGTAAATATGATGCATCGAGACTAAAGCAAGTTAACTTAATCCGTACAACTAAGATTTATCCAAATTCTAATTGTATGAGAACTTTTTGTCGTGAATCTGTTAGAACTTAATTAGATTTTAACTAATATTAAAACTTTGTTCCCAACTATACTTGTTGTTAGTTGATATGTTCTTCGAAAAAAAAAGTTTACATCTATGTACACACGAGTCAATCATTTTCTTGTTGATGCGGAGTTTATGCTCATATATCAAAGAATTAATTACTCTGCTTTCATGCGTAAACGGACAATTCTATCAATCGCTAAATTGCTAATTTATGATAAACGTATGCAATATATTGGTGAATTGAATGTCAATCTATCAATAAATGATGATCGTCTGAAAAATAATATTATCATTGACATTTACAAAACCACAAAACTCGTTATCAATGTTGACTATTTCCTACAAGTTGACCATATTATCGTTGAGTAATCATCGATTAATCAAAGAAATATTACAACAAGGGTCCAAGTTACTAATTAAGCAAACTATGATGACTTTTCATTTTTATATCATTTGAAAAAACTTTTCATCAATACTTAAGTTATACTATCTTCCTGGACAAATCTCAAAATTGTGATGAAGTTCAGTTATAGAAGTCGTGCGAAGATAAATAATAGAAAATATGAGTAGCTCGGAAAACAATATAAAGAATAACAAAAGAAGAACTAATTGAAAAGCAATATGAAGCTCAACAACTTGCTAAGAACTTGAGTAACGTTAAAAATATGTCTCTAACTATAAGTTAAGTTTGAGCAGCAAATTTATATATAAGAGACAGATTTCTGTATCATATCCTTCACCGTTCATTGCGATCAACGATCGAAGAAAATCGAACATTTGTATAGTAAAATAAGATAGAAATAATATGCCCGCATGCATTAATCATCTGAAGTTACTTTATTATGAACAATCGTAGTAATGAAACAATTTATCAACGTGTTAAACGAATACAGAAAATTATAACAGCGTTCAGATCTCTAATGAACAAAAATCTTGATCGCTTACTTCAAGCATTTACCTTACGAACTTGATATCTACATTTAGTTGAAGAACTTGATGATATGCTTACTTCGTCAGTGTTATTGAAGGAAGCTTTGTGTAAATCACACACATTCGAATCAAAAAGATTGAATATGGTAGAGTTAAAAAAAAACAATTTTTTAAACACATTGAGCATTTAGTTAGTTTTCAGTTGAAATATAACCAATGTTTCATTGAATTTAAAATTGAATTTCAAGCAATCCTATTGTCTATTTTATTAATCTTAATAAAACATTTGATACACGGAATTTTATTTTTAAAAACTAAAAAAAACTATAATTGAAGAGCAATATAAAAGACAAGCAAAGAATTCTATTTATCGAATTTCTAATTGATATAATGTCGATTTCATGATTTTTCAGCAATAGATTCAGCAACAAGACTTAATAGCATTTCAACTTTAAGTTTTAACACATTGTTTTCTTCTTGTAATATTTCAATCTGTTTTCGAATTTTTTCTACACTTCTACTCGAAATTGTTTCACCAAGACTTTCAGCACCAACTAATCAAAAAAAAATGATTTATTCACTAATAGAAGAATAATAACGACTCATCCTACCTGTATTCCAATAACCATTTTCAGTATCAAAAACAATTCTTTTATCAGCTAATTTTATATCAATTACGTCATATTTTGGATTCAAATCACGATACAATTCATCAGCAGATAATTTCAATGAACTTCTTGAAACTTGTCTTCTTGGTTTTGCTTTCTTAACTGAAAAGGCACTTTTTAAAAATGACATCGTGTCAATCGAATTTCTTAAGTTGTCAATAGAATTTATTCACCATTGAACAGATTGTTGCTATCGTACGTAAATGGCACATTGTTTGATAACACACAGTTCTATTTGTTCATTCATACACCAATAGAAATAGAATTTTAGTTTATCTATTTGTCCTCATCAAAATGAAACTTCTTTTCTGTATCTGTTACATACAACAAACATTTTATTTGATAATAAAATTAATCACAACAGCGAATTTCAATGTGATCAAAATACTAAAGATTCTTATTTTAGTCATCTTCATTCAGAAAAGAATACGAAATATGACGAATATCTGCGCCACAGTTAAAGATGGGTAGGTGTAATGTCCATAACTCGACAATGGCAACAAGCAGTGGCCTACTGTTTTCAACAGTCGGAAGCGTAGAACTTCCGACGTCTTTTTACTCTGATACTATTTAGCACAAAATTACTTAAAAACCCATTATCTCCTCAAAACATTCCAAAAAAATGCATGAAAACAGTGTTTCTTTTCATGAAAATTTCGATAGAACTATAGATCTGAACTCCCTCTATTTGAAACCTATGTCACAATCAACGCTGCATTGAAACAAAACACCGTTTTCATGCATTTTTTACGACGACAATGGATTTAAAAATAATTATCTTTTATATATTATCAAACAAAAAAACGTTCGAAGTTCTTCTCCGTCGATTGCTAAAAATCATAGATCGGTAGTTATTGCCATTGTCAAGTTATTGAGAGACTACACACATTCGTTATTAATTCTGATGTAAACATTAAAGGAAAACGAAAAATACGTTCCATTCATATAGATACAAATCATTTTCATATTAGAACAATCTACTTCAATATCACTTAAAGATATTGTTCATATCAAGCATCTATTTATTGTAAGAAATTTCAATATATAATTCTAGAAGAGGCTAATAATTTAATGAAAGATTGTAGTACTTTAGCTAGAAAAATCAGAATAAAATAATAAGTCGCCTCGATATTTTCAAGAGAATACTATATTTTACAATATCGTTTGCAAGAATGATCTTCAAATTATTTGTACATTATACACAGGGTTGCCACCTCATGAAGTCGAAAATGCGGAAACTTATATTTTTGCTGGCTTTTTGAATTTTGTATAGTTTTATGATGTAGATGTCGATGTGAATGAAGATAATTCTTAGATCCGCAAGCACCCTTTGTGGTTTCTACAGTTTTATGTTCATCTGATTGTAGCATTATTGGTGCTGTTTTTGATTTTCATCAGTATCCATCCTTCGTTATTATCTCGTTATACATTTGTTACAAAAAAAAAGTCGTTTAAATTTTCGGATTTGTGCCTTTTTTCTGTGTCAATAAAGAAGAGAGAAACAAATGAATCCATAGAGTTAGCTATTAGTTGAAAGTAGAATGGCCTGTTTACTTCGTCAATAGAAGTTGAAAGCAGTGTCGCGTTCATGACAAAAAATTAATGTTGTTCCAGTGAGTTAACAAATTGACTAATAACTGTGATGATTGACTATACACTTCAGAGATCACGATTTATTGAACAATAACAGGTTTTTTCTATGTCGAATTGTGAACAATCAAATGAAAGTTTTTTATCAGAAAAAGCGAAAGAGGTGGCAATCCTGATTATACACAGAGTTTACTATTCGAACTAATTAAATATGACATTTAAAATCGATACAGTTTTTCCAAAGACAAACTATCAATTATAAATAATTATGCAAAGAATTTCAATAAATTTGACAGTTTCGATGGAATCGAACACGTCATAGGATTGACTTGCAGGAGAAGTCTTTCAACTGTTCAATTGTTTTTGAGTCGAGATTCTGTCTATTATGTAGAACTAAATGAGCTATGAATATCCTGAAAATAATACAGACGCTTAATTCTTAATTGCTTCCGAGATATGAAAATTTTACAGTAACTTTCAAATGAATATCGTGATTTATCTCAAGAATTGATCTTCGAATTTTGACTGAAAACTTTGCATAGAGACAGATCCTTATGAAAGTAGTCTATTATGAATATTTCAGGTCTTTTCGTTGTTCCTATCCTAACAAAAAACTTTGGTAATAACGAATCTTTTATATCACCCATATTAACCAGCAGATTTGATGTTCTTACTTCAAGATAGAAACAAAACACAAAATTTAACACTATTCTTGTTAAAGCCTATTTCTATGCAAAGTTTCAGGTATTCATATAGCTCGTGTTTCACGACGAATGCAGAAGTATATTCTAACTAATATTTTCTGAGAAGAAAAGGTAAGTTTTTTTTTTCAGTTTTGCTAGATGGTAGAGCACCGCATAAGAGTGAGTTTGGACGATGACACTGAAAAAGCACTTCCCCCTTCGGAAAATATCGGTTACAATGGTTCTCTATATTCATAGTAGAACATCTGCTATATGAACACCCAATACCACTGTGACTTTTCTCATGAAACTTATTGAATTATTTTTCTTCTCTTCTTCTAAACTGAGTCACCCATAAATTGCTTTTGTCTTAAGTCGAAATTCCATGCCAATAAATACCCAATATAAAAAACGTTTCTTTTTCAATTCAATCAATTTTCATCTAAAAAAAATAAATATTACTAAATATTTTTGTTTTTCAATTATGATTTTCTAGGTAAAATCAATCATGTTTATTCGTTATTTATTCACGTTGCTAAGCAATATATATTATCTTTCTAACTTGTACATTGTATCGATATCAAATGCATTACTATTTTATTTTTCTTTGTCTATGAGCGACAATCGAATAAAATTTAAAATAAATTGTGAAACAGTAAAATCATTATTGTAATATATAATATGAAAAAAAAACCTGGAAATTAAGTTTTCCGAACAAAGAAAAAATTTCGATTTGTATCTGACCTCTCTATTGATGTGAAGTAGCCGGTCTATATTTTAACAGAGACATAACTTACTAATCCGCCATCTTGCCCAAACGCTTGCTTGACTCTCGAAACGTGTATCTCCGTGCATCTATATTGCCTAATTACTTTTTTTAAACAAATATTAATTAACTTTTTTTTGTATCTTTTCGATTTTAGATTATGTCACCAATCAAACAAAATGTCTAAGGACAAGTACGTCTATTAAGTTTTTAATTTATTATCGAAAAAACCAATTAGAAGACAGTTGATAATAAATTACTATGTTTTATCTTTTTTTTCTTTTCTAGGAATGACACCAACCAGAACTCGAGCACAGGTGTTCCGTCAATGGAACCTGGTAAGTAGAGCAAAAAAAAATTATAATCAAAAATTAGATCGAATATTTAGATGGAACGATCGAGAGCAATTGGACTGAAGTGGTCGAACAATTTGATCAGATGAACTTACGTGAAGCACTTTTACGTGGTATTTATGGTTATGGTTTCGAACGACCTTCTGCTATTCAACAACGTGCTATTAAACCTTGTATTTTGGGTTAGTTTAATAAGAAGTCATTCTTTTTTTTTCTGATTGATATTCTTTATCATTTTAGGTCACGATGTCATTGCTCAAGCACAATCGGGTACAGGCAAAACGGCAACATTTGCCATTTCAATATTACAACAACTTGATCCAGATTTCAAAGATTGCCAAGCTTTAATTTTAGCACCCACTCGAGAATTGGCTCAACAAGTAATATTGATGATCATAAACTGTACTTGAGTTTGATTTGTTCATTTTTATTTTTATTTATAATATAGATTCAAAAAGTAGTCTTAGCCCTCGGTGATTATATGGGTGTAACATGTCATGCTTGCATTGGTGGTACAAATGTTCGTGATGATATAAAACGACTTGAGACAGGTGTTCAAATTGTTGTGGGTACACCAGGACGTGTCTATGATATGCTTAATCGATCAGCTCTTCGTATGTATTCGGATGTTTCTTTTTGTTGATCTTTATATATTTCTCATAAATATTATAATTAGGTAGCAAAAATATCAAAATGTTCGTATTAGATGAAGCTGATGAAATGTTATCACGTGGTTTTAAAGAACAAATTTACGATGTATTCACGACAATGCCACAAAATATTCAGGTTATTCTTCTGTCAGCTACAATGCCTGGCGATGTACTGGAAGTAACAACTAAATTTATGAATGATCCAATTAAAATTCTTGTTAAAAAAGAAGAATTAACACTTGAAGGTATTCGACAATTTTATGTTACTGTTGAACGTGAGGTAAGAAAAAATAGTCATATCTATTTATATTTAACTTTTTTTTTTGTTTTTTTATTTAGGAATGGAAATTAGATACACTTTGTGATTTATATGAAACATTAACAATCACACAAGCTGTTATTTTTTGCAATACACGTCGAAAAGTTGATTGGCTAACAGAAAAAATGCGTTCACGAGACTTTACTGTATCAGCAATGGTAAGTTTAAAGACGAAACAAAAATACCATTGTTTGTTTTTTTCCTAACTGTGGCCAATATTACCAAACATATATTTGTCTATTTTCCTTAAATATAATGTACTGGACTTGGCCAAATATTAAATAAATCAATCGTAAAGTCATTCTTTCTTAAATAAAAATAATTAGAGTGAACAAATATTGATGAACAAAAAAAAAAATCTTTCTTTCCTTATTTTAGCATGGTGATATGGACCAAAAAGAACGTGATGTTATCATGAAAGAATTTCGAACAGGTTCTAGTCGTGTATTGATTACAACTGATTTACTTGCACGTGGTATTGATGTGCAACAAGTTAGTCTTGTTATTAATTATGATTTACCAAATAATCGTGAAAATTATATTCATCGGTAAGATAAAATTTATTAAAATTATAATTGAATTTTTACTGTTTTATTTTTAAGAATTGGTCGTGGTGGTCGATTCGGTCGAAAAGGTGTAGCAATCAATTTTGTTACAGATGATGATCGACGAACATTACGAGATATAGAACAATTCTATAATACACAAATACAAGAAATGCCAATGAACGTTGCCGATCTAATTTAAAAAAGATAGACATCTGTTCTTGTCCTTTCATCAAAATCATCATCATCAAACGAAAAATCTTTTACCATCTTCTATTTATTCTGATGATAACACAATAAACTTATAATTAACATCATATTTTTTTTCTTTTGTTTGCCTTTTTTTTCATTGAAACCTATAATGGGTACATACACATGCACACTTACACTCACACATATATACCTATATATAGTTATCTAAAACCGTGAGACATAATTACTTCAGTCAACTATGTTTCTTTTCGTTTTCTTTTTTTGCTGTCTTGTTATTTTCGTCTTTCTATGTTTGTTGTTACATTATGTTTGTCAAACGGGAAAAAAAGTTTATTTCATATCGTAGATACTATTAAGAAGACTAAACCAATTGACAAAAAAAATCGAATGTATGTATGTGTGTGTGCTAGGAGCATTGTTCATTTTGTTATTCATTTATTCTTGACTTTTCACTGTCTTACACATCAGAACGTTATCATTCGTCTATGTCTACACACATACATATAAAACGATTTCTTTCTTTTCTTTTTTTTTGTCTTATTTCTTTCGTTTAGGAAAATATTTGGTTTTTCCTCGTTCTAATTCTTTAATCAGCTAAACAAAAAAAAAATATATTATGAGACAATAGAAAAAAAAATATGTAGAAATATATTTTTAATTGATTTAAAGTAGTGGACAAAAATCTACTCTCACCGCCTTCCAGTTAACATATGTTTTTGAATGTCAAAGAGTTTATGTGTGCATACTCCACCAAGAAATATAGATCAGAGACATAGCCGTACCGCGATTTTCCTAGGTTGTCGAAGGGGATTATGATGGCTGTTACTGGATGGCACCTATTGTTCTTTTCAAATTCATAATTCTGAAAAGAAAAAGCTTTGTGAGTCAGTCGGCCCTTCAATATCTAATGCAACGTACCAGCTATCTATACTATGGATTTTATTGGATTTCATCGATCATTTCTAGAATTTTGGCTGTAGGTTTGAAGAAAAACTATTTAGTGTCCTTTGGAAACCATAACTCAGCAATAATTGAACGAAGTAAACTCCAACTACTAGAGAAATTTCGTAAACAGTTACACATTACTGTCTAAAACTCTCGGAAAAGGATTTTGTACTAAAAGGAAATATTATGCCGATGACTATTGCATTTATGTAAAAGACTCCGAGATATTCAGAGTTAAGAATCTTCAAGCAAGAAAACTCTTCTTTTGAGAAAAGAACGAACATAGATGAGCGTCAGTTGTATGCTAAAATATGAAGAATGAGTCATGTGAGTTTATCATAATTCTCGTTTACTTAAATAGTCGTAGTGCAGTTTTGTCGCTGATCTATATTCGTGGTGGAGTATTTATGTACAAATTTTCAGATCTCCAGCGTGCATGAAAGTTAAGATCCGATGAGGTAAAAACTTTTGTTCACTATTGTACATGATTTCTTCAAAATTATTCCTTTCTAAGTGCAATATGTAAATATAGATGAAAAAATTTCAATTTGTTGTTGTATCATTTTTGTGTTTTACATTTCAATTCTATCACTTATTTGACTATCGATGATTAGTTGCCGATTGAATTAAGACTTAAACATAAATTTTAAAACATTGTCAAGAAAGATCATCACTTGAAAAATAATGAGAGATCATATAAACTATAAAAGATACAATTGAATTTGTTCGTCAACATATGGATATTAATATTATCTTTATTTCTAATTATTTATTTTCTATATATGATACTTAGTGCTAAATGACCTAAACAAATGACAGATGGCATCTGACTTACAGATAAAAATCATACATTTTTTCTTTCCTTCTATTCAGAACTAATATTACCACAACTTTTCCATCATATGTGTCAATATTTCACTTTGATATTCAATAATTGTCTGGTTCAATAATGGTTCGCGCTGTTCAGTTATAAGTATAGATATCAAATTTTCTTCAATTTTTACAAGTAAATGCATGTGCTAGAGTTGTACACTGAAAGCAGTGATGATGACAGTATAATGCCGTTTAGAAAGCTCTAGGAAAAATTTCTCTCTATATTTACTGATGGCACAAACAAGACTAAAAAATTTTTCAATATTCTATCATTCTTCAATCGATATGATAATAATCAAAATTCTGTTGAATCTGTTTACCTTTGTTTTGAATAGATAAGGAAAATTTTTGCTGCGATATTAAAATGTTCACTGCCTATAATATCCAAACAAAATTTTATTCACCCAATCTCTGTTGTTGATCGAGCTCTGTCTTTTGTATCCATTAAGTTAGCAAATATACAAAACGAATTATATAAATTTATGAAAGTTAAAGTTGACAAAGAAGTTAATTGTTCCAATACAGTATCGAAAGTAGACCAAAAAATGTTTCAGCAGAGTATGTGTTGCTTGCAATCTATCTTAATCATGATGGCATGTTCGAAGCCTTATGTGATATAAAGACACTTGCTGACTCATCATACACGTGATTAATTATCACAACTAATATTTCTATCGAGAAGGTAGATCGAAAATGAAAGCATGACTTTGTTTTTCATGTGTAAATCCAATCTTTGCAACAAGCGAACAGTATACGAGAATATTAATAATATAAGTCATAAGTATTATAATGTCCCACCAATATAGAGTCATACAGATGAGCGGAATACAATCAAAGGTTCATATAAAGTCATCTTACAACAATTGACTGCTACTATTCTAAAATCATCATTCGGTATCAAATTGATTGAAAGTACGGTAAAAATAATATTCACGAAGTACACATTTGCCGGAGCTTGTATTTGAGAATGTGACTTTTTCTGCACTTTTCAACAAACATTTGATCACAATTGAATATATCATTCGTTTGCTTGATACTTTTTGTCAAGGAGAAAGCAATCAAATTTACCTATTCCTTTGTCTAGTTTGTCATTAGGTATTTTCATTGTTCACAATTAATACACAATTACAAGTATCTTTTACACAGCACTTAACAATTATTGATTCAACGCAAAAACAACACAGCTGAAATACGCATGTTGCTGTCGGGTCTTCTGCGATATATTTTGCTTTTATGCCATTGCTCTCATTGGTTATAAATTTGAATTGAAACCATTATTAATTTTAAAAAATCTATGGTGATCTTATTGAACAGTTACCGTCAAAACTATATTCAACATATTAGACTGACAGAGGCTCTAATTATGGTGAAAGATTAAATTCCAAAAAAGCATTTCTGCCATTTCAGTTGATTCTACATTTTTTCTAGATAGCAGTGCGTTGGTCTTTCTTTTAACAGAACAGAAAATTATGGACAGTAGATGCAGGACTGTAGCTAGGCAAGAGAGAGTACAAGCATATGTTTTAGTAATTCTTCCGTTCCATGGANTGTCCCGATGATTGGACTTCTTGTACTTCATGGACTTCGTGGACTTCACGGACTCAGTTGGTACTTTGTGGACTTCGTGGACTCTATCTGTACTTTGAGTACTTCAGGGACTCTGAAACTGCCATGAGAGTCCAGGAAGTCCAAGAGTACAGCGTTTTCCTTTGGACTCTCTGTACTCAGAGTCCATGAAAGTCCAGTCAGAGTACACGGAGTCCAATCAAAGTCCATGGACTCTGTAGAGTACAAAAGTACGAGAGTACGTCGTTTCCCCCTTGATTGTTCTCCAGTTCGTGAACTAGAGCTAAGCGTTTCGACTTTGCTACCAAATAGACATATCCAAGCTGGATTCCACGTAAAGCACCCTTACACTGATCGATAACAAACTTCAAATAGCAAAATTTTTTTAACCAATTCTTTTGATATAATCTTGGAGTACAGTGAAGTACGCTAAAGTACAGCATTTTCGCTCTTCCCACCTGACCACCAAGACACGACAATACACAAACAGCACAGCACCTGGTGTGGTTGTCGCGAAAGAACTGACACACGCGGCAGTACACACACAGCACGTCCTGTGGGTGTTGGTGCATGCATATTAGTCTTGTACGCTTCCGGACTCCTACTCACACCAACACCCACACACAAACCACCGTCCTCACTCCCACCGATACCGACTTTTCGCGTATCCATCTTCTTACATCAAATTCACTCAAATTCCTCAACTTTTAAAGATAGGATATCCATTTTGAGTATCCATCTCGCTACACCGAATTCACTCAAATTCCTCGCTATTCTAGTGTATATCGATGTGTCGAAATCTCGATACCCGAGTTTCAGATATTATGACATCCCTCACTTTTGGCTGTTTTTTCAAAATAAAGTTCCATATAAACATTTTAATTTTTGTTTTATGAAAAGAAAATAAAAGAAATCTACAAGACAATGATTCGAGTGACGAATATTTCTTGAATACTTGATCGAACAAACTAAATTAATTTAGAAAAAAAAAAGTATTTGTCCTTCACATAACGTCTGACAAAAAGAAACAATTAATCAAGATCAGTGGCTGCAGATGCACCAGCTCCACCACCCATACCACCTAGGTGTATACAAGCACAAAGGTCAATAATATAGAATGATAAAATAAACTAACCTGGAAAACCAGGAAAGCCACCTCCCATTGATCCACCAGCACCACCAAACTTATTAGCAAGTTTTTCCATAATTTTGCGTACCTTTGGATTACTCTGATGAGCAGCTAATTTCGATGGATCCGTACTGACTTCCTGAAACAAACCTTAGCTTTAACAAACTCATTTCTTAAGATACGACCGAAAATTAAATCAATCGTTTCAATATAAAATCTTACTGCAAAAGCTTTTTGTACATCTGGATCTTGTAATGCTTCCAATATTTCTGGATCATTCATAACAGCACCCAATCCTCCTAAATCACCTCGACCACCCATACCGCCCATTCCGGCACCTAAATAATAATAAACAAATCAATTACAAGGAATAACAAAAAAAACGTATTCCGTAATTATACCTGGAAATTGATGACCACCTGTTGGATGAGAATGTTGTTCTTGTGCTCGTCGTTCATTTTCTTCTTGCTGTGCTTTAGCATAAGCTTCTTGAGCTTTACGAATACGTTCTCGTTTAGCATCAACTTCTCTTGCTTCTCGAAGCCGTTCATATTTCCGTTTATGTTCAACAACCTTTTTGGCCTAGACAAAAAAAAACATTAGATCAAGAGAAAACACAAAAAAGGCAATGAGAAAGATATACATTCGCTTGAACTTCTTTACACCATATTTGAACCTCTTCATCAAAATCAGATAATTGAGCTTTACAAAAATCTCTATAAGCAGCTTCCCAGTCGCCCAGCATACTAAAAAGAAGAAAAATTTTACTTCAAAAATCATTATTCTTATTTCTCTGTTCTTTACCGATGAGCTTTTCCTCTCCATTTAAGTGCTTGTTGAGAATTTTCATTAAGTTCCAAAGCACGATTACAATCACGAATAGCTGCATTTGGTTTCTGAAGTTTAATATAACATTGAGCACGTTTAGCATGAAGAATAGCCGATTGAGGATTATTTTCAATAGCTTGCGTAAATAGAGAAATAGCTTCTTCGAATGCCCCTTCTGAAAGTTTAGCCTGAGCTTCACCCCGTTTTACATCTGCTTGTTCCAACATAGCATCGGTGACCTATTTCAATCAAAATATTAATATGTTAAATAAATTTTCGTAAATCATGATACTTCAATGTCAGGATCACCCATTGATTGTGGTGGATCATTATCACCTTCAATGACACCAGTTGTATCCAATTCTATTTAAAACAAAAAATTATTATGAATAAAATAAAAGATAGCAATGATTGCTTACCTAATTCACTTTCTGGTTCACTATGGACTTGTGGTGGTGGTTCATGGTGATGTTTCGATGATGAAGGATGTTCTTCATCATCTACATCCATTTTAGTTGATTCTGGATGTGTATGACTTTTACCGCTTGAAATAGTTGCTCCTAATCTAAATCATTATAAGAAATCAATTTATATTGATTATTTAAAACAAGAACAGACTAATTTTACTTAAAGAGCCATTCTCGAAAGAATTCTAATTCAGGTGCATGAAGTAATTCAGGTTTAGCATCACATAATGCAATAAATTGTTTAAGAAGTTGTACATGTTCACTTGGAATAGAGTTAGACATTGATGACTTTTCAAAATTATTCTAGAAATAAAAATTCATAGGGCGCCATCTAGCGAAAAGTTTTGCCATTTTGTCAGAAAAGGATCAATTACATTTTATACCTAAATTAAACTTAATAGAATAATAAAGAAAAACTTTAATTTGACAAAATATTTCAAATACATTGAAATATATATATATATCGACCTTTTTAGTTTTCAAAACTTGTTTTTTAATTCATAATTCATGTGCGTAAAAATGTAATAAACCAGACAGTTAAGAATACAATCATTCGTGTATTCATTTGAATGAATGCCAAAATGCAATGATGATTAATCTTCTAAATAGTTACCACTTTGCAGTGGCGCACTCTTCTAAATATAATACTTTTTAATATTAGTAATTTATAATTTAATATTTCATAATTTTATTTTCGTTGAAGAAAACATATTTGTTTGTTTTATTAAAATGTAGATGGCATCAGTTAACTATGAGATATATTGACAAGAATAGACACTTACAACATATTACCATAGATAATTGAACATTAAATTAAACAAAAAAGTTGTTGAATTACAATATAGATTGAATGACGATTTTTAGAAAATATTAAACAAAAATAAAATCTCTATATCTAAAGTACACATATTGAGAAAAAACAAGGAAAGTTTGAATAAATTTCCTAAAGATTTCACTGAAATGAGTCTATTGTTGATTAAAAATTTTTTTCTAATGTGATTTCAGTCGGTGCTAAAAGAAAAAAGAAATATTATTTATATATAACGATATTAAAACTAAAATTTATTACCAGATAAAGGAGTTTGTTCAAGCATCACAGCTTCAGTCTGATGTTTTATTGCCCATGTTTGAACATCACCAGATCCAATAAATAAGAATGCGATCATACCAATTATATAAATAATTGCACAAATGAAGAAAACAATTCGCCAATTATTTGGATCCTATATTTATAGATATAAAATGCAAACATAATATATTATTAAAAACGAACTTTTTCTGTAAGAGCTCCAACAATATAAGGACTAATAATGCCTGGTATTGTAGCAAAGGTATTTGAAATCCCAAAAACAATTCCTGCATAAGCTGGAGCAATATCATTTGCAGTTAACATAAAACCTCCACCATAACAACACCCACTATATTGATAAAGCATATTACAAAACAAAATAATGTGAGAAAAGAAAATAATTACGTGAACGTGACACCAATTGTTAATAAAGTTACTGCAACATATTTAATTTTACATGTCATAAATGCTAAACCAATAACAAATATTGCTGGAACCAAATTTCCTAATACATTAAATACTTTTCTTGTTTGTGTTCTTGTTAATATTTTCTTTCGAATAATCATATCAGCTATTACACCAGATAGATTTATATTAATCCAAAACATAATATAAGGCAATGATGAGAGTAAACCATTCTAAATCAATAATAATGCATCATCCGATGGAAAAAAAAACAATAAGGATTTCAGTCTTGAAGTCTGCTGTTTTCTCCTCGATGTCATTATATTATCATTTACTTACTGATTTAATATCAAATCTTAATACTTCAGCCATATATTTTGGTATTGATGTAAGAAATGTATATGTACCCCAATTATTACACGTATGAATAATAAAAAGTGCCCAACAAGCAGGTGATGTTAAAATAGATTTCCATGGAGCTTCAAATTCACTTTGACTATGACTAGATAATTGTTGTTGAGTACTATTAAGAATATATTCTTTTTCTTCATTACTAATACAACGTTGATCATGAGGTGAATCAGCATAAAATATAAGCCAAAATACACCCCACACCAGACCAATAATACCTGTGGAATAGAAAATTAATGGCCAACCACCAAGAAAACTCGATGAACACATTAATCCACCGAGAGATAATGTCAAAACATTTCCAATTTGAGCACCTATATGATAAGAGCAACAAAAAAAATCAAAGAAACAGTTAATAAATAAAAAAAAGACTACCAACCAGCATTCATAAAACCAACAAGTTTTCCTCTTTCATTAGGTGGTGCCCAATGTGCCATGATTACAGCCATACTTGGCCATATCACTCCATGCGCAAATCCAACAATTAATCGAAAAATCCAAAGTACTATGTAATGTAAACTTGCACCCCATGGCATCACCAAAGTAAATATACCAGAAATAATCATTGCTATACCAAATATAAATCGAGCACCATATCGAACAGCCAAATATCCACCAGGTATTTCTGTAATCAAATAACCCCAAAAATATCCTCCTAAGACAATACCTTGAATATTTTTTGTCCATGGATATGGACCTTCCTATATAAAAAAAAAATAATAGAAGAGAGAATCATATGAGAAAATTTTTTATTTTATGCTTTTTTTTACAATTTTGACTGTATTATTTGCGTATGGACAATCAATATCAGCTTGTGTAAGTGGTATATTAATAGAAGATTTGTGATGATCAATAGCTGAATGATTGACCATACAAACAAGAGCAATACCAACACTAATTTTTTGTGAATAATGCGCAACCATGCCCAGAAAACCAACAAAAGCAACAGCAACACGAATTGAACACCAAAAAGAGACTAGAAGTACCAAATTTTTCAATGAAAATTGAAAAATTTCATCACTTACCCGATCGTGAATGTTCGCTATCCATTTGCTTCATTGTATTTTTCTCGAATTAAATTTAATAATAATTTTTTTCTTAAATTTTTGAGAAATAAGTATTTATTTGGCGCTCTATTTTATTATATAGTATTGCGATACAATAGTATAAGTACTTTCAAGTAAATACGAAGAAAAAAACTGTCTTGATAACACTTAGTTGTACTTCTGCGTGTAACGCATTTGTTTTTTTTTCTTTTCTTTTTTTTTTCAACGTTCTATTCCTTGCTACATTTAAGAAGAAGACTCTTGTTGTTCTTTATTTCCATGCATTACCATGGAGATTATATTATCCCTTATCTGAAGATAAAAGGGAGGACAGAAAAAAAATCCATTCATCAATAAAAAAATATGTTAAAGCAAAAGATTATAATTAGCATGAAAGGAAAACAACATTCATAACACGCATAATCATGCTTCATATTTGCAACTATTTCGATGTAAATATGACGGAAACTAAAAATAAATTGTTATAGAGACAATCAGGAATTAATTAGAAATGATATTCATTTAGATATTCGCTTGAAAAAAAAACGCGTTATATGTATAATAAGGAATTCCTTGTCAAATGATTCTATAACAAACAATGACAAGACCATCTTCTTTTTGTTTTGTACCCAACAAAATGAACTAAAAGAAGTGTGAAGAAAAAAAGTCAACAAAACTATTTATTGACTTTCCTATTTAAAACTGTTTTTCATTTGTAGTATTTTTCTTTGTAAAATAAATTACTCAAATATAAAATATTTGCTGATCTGTACTACTAATAATAAAATGATCATAACTCAACAGAATTCAATCATTTTATACCAGTGATCATGAAAACTAAAAATCACTAATGTATAATAACTCAAAGAAAAGAAAACTTGATTTCATTGATTGAAGCAGACAAAGTTTGATTTTATTCTCAGTGAACACAATCGGCTAAAAACTAATTCGACATACGTGAAAACCAGAGCCCTACATTGAACTCTACAGTAGTGTTCTCCATGAGTACGACTTTTCGCCGCCGGATCCAGATCAGATCTAATCAACATCTAGCAGATATCTTCACAGTTACGGTACAATTTTCAAGTTTTTATTTTATATGAAAAAGTTTGCTATTTAGTTGCTTCCATAAATAGCAACAAAAAAAAAGAACTGATTCAGATTTCACTTGGAGTCTTTCTGCTTCTAAAATCCGATCAATTTCATTAACTGTACGTTTGTTTGTAGCTGATGACACTGGTGCGTTGGTACTTAAGGCTATAATTGTGGATGCATACATTTAATGCTTTTTACCATTACAATAAAATACGTTTACCTTTTTTGATAATTCATTTTCATTTTTGTGTATTCAGTTACTTTATCATATGGTTCATCATTATCTGTAGATGAATTTTCATTAAAAATAAAATCTTTTAATAAAACAATATCGCTTTCTACTTCTGTGACAATAAATTGCTTAATCATGATCGAACTGGTTTTTACTCCTATGCTTTTATTAAAAAGAGGTATCTGAAAAAGTAAACATATTTTGAAACATCGAGATTTCATTATTTACTGGGTCATATCCGTGTGTCGAGTTGCAAGACACTACTCTGAATCCTAACTCCTGCCGAAATTGAAGTAATCGTGAACAAGTTTTTTGGAGTAACTAACAAAGTCACAGGAGTTAAAAATCAAGTATTTTTGTACTTATATAGTAACAACTACTATTTTCATATTTTAAGTAATGCACTAAAAAAGGGCACTACTCTATAGATTCATAGTTAAGTTTCATGAAAACAAAAAATTCGAGATGTATCCTCATTAACAAGCAGCACAAAACGGAGTATATGTGCTAGTCTTCGAAGTTGGGGTCGAAAAAGTTTGTCTCCGTAGGACTGTAGTGAAAATGATGCACTGATATATTTCCACACCAGAGACCGTCATCAGGTCAGGGCATCAGGGCAGCCCTGACGCCCTGTCCTGTCCTGCCCTATCCTACAGGGCAAACTTTTTTTTTCTTGCCCTATCCTGTCCACCCTCAGGGCGACTGGAGCAGGGCAGGGCAAATTGTTTTGCCCTGATAATATTTTTAATAAAAATTGATTTGAAAACATTTTCTGAAGCTAAACATCAGTCTTTCAGAATATGTATCGCCTATGTATAATCTCACCTGGATTGACGGAAAATGCCGAAAAGGAAAATATCGAAAAGGCAAAATGTCGAAAAAAAAGTAGGAAAATGTCGAAAAGAAAAATATAGAAGGTGAAAATATCGAAAAGAAAAATGTCGAAAGAAAAGATGCTGTAAAGCACTTATTTGGATCATCTCATGTGTTATTGATTCTTGTCAAATCAGTTCATTTTCTTGAATTGTAGCATCTATCGTAGTTTTTCGGAAAGAATATTCAATAACTGATTGTGACTGTGACGCTGGATGGCACACCTATGCTCATGAGCATCAGAATGTGAAGATGAGAATGTGGATATAGCATCTATCGTTGCAGTTATATTGAATTGTTGAGTTTCTTTCCCAAAAAGTTACGATAGGCGCTACAGTAGAAGAAAATGAACTGATTTGACAAGAATCAATAACACATGAGATGATCCAAATAAGNGTTACCAACTCAGTTGGTAATTAATGAGTTTGTTAATAAACTTATTAAATTGGAAAAAACTCTTAATATAGAATGATTCATATTTGACTTGGTAATTTTCGGTCAAAAAAATTAGTCGGCGATATTGGAATCGGCGAAAATGGACTTCGGCGAAAGTGGAATCGGCGAAAGTGGACGTCGGCGAAAATGGAATAATTCAAAATGTTTTATAGACTATCAAAAAAACAGTAATTTTGAAAATTTGAATAAATTCAATAAGTTCTGATAGTTCGCGTTTCAAATACATCAGTTCATACATTATATAATTTTGTCTGAAAACTCTCTATATTGACTTTTCTTTCTAATATTAAAATTGTCAGATCCTCATTTTAAATATATTTCAAAAAGTCAATCAATAAATATCAATATATAAGTTTACCACTCCATGAATAGTTTTTATATATTATTCATAGAAAAATATAAAACTGTCAGTATTTATGTATAATTTGATTAATTAAAAAAATGATGTTGTTTATAAGAAAATAACTCCAGATGGAACTAATCAATCTTAAGTTCCTATCATTTATTATTATTACATATCTGTCTTTACATCATAAACATATAATGATTAATTCGTATGAACTATACAAAGGATATATTTGATTGCAAAATTTCTTTGTTTTGTTGTATTTTTTAAATAGATGCTATCGCTGGTATATTTATTCGTGATATAGCTGAAGGAAGTTCATGTGCACGTGATGGTCGTTTAGCAATAGGTGATCAAATAATTGAAGTAAATGATCAATCACTTAATGGATTTTCTAATGTTCAAGCACTTTATTTATTACAAAATACAAATTCATCTGTACGACTTAAAATTCGACGTTATCTTGATGGTGTGAAATATGAAAAAATTAAAGAAATGATTTGTAAATTTGTTTTTTTTTCGAAAAATATAAATTGTTTTTTATTTAAATATTTTAGTTCTAGAACCTGCAAATCAAGTTGAAGAGAAATTTGAATTTCAAAATCAAATAAATATAAATGAACAAATACGTGAAAAATGGATAAAAAGTTTAGGAAATAATTATGAAATTTTTATTATTGATATTTATAAACCTGATAATGGTAGCCTTGGAATAACACTTGAAGGTACAATTGATGTTGAAAATGGTGAAAAAATTGGAGCACATCATTATATTCGTACAATATTACCTGATGGTATTATTGGAATTGAAGGAACATTAAAATCTGGTGATGAACTTTTAGAAGTGAAGAAAAAAAAAAGATTTTTTTTCTTTTCACATTTTATCTTTCTTTTAAGATTAATAATCAAATTTTATATGGAAAAAATCATATTAATGTTATTGAAATTCTTAAACGTGTTAAATATGACCTAAAACTTGTATGTGCTCGTCGTATCATGAAACAATCAAATGAAATAAATCTTAAAACGAAATCAGATCGTTCTCGTTCAATATCATTTTGTAAAACAACTGAAATAGTTGTTAAAGCTAAAAGTATGGGCACATTAGATTCAACAACTAGTTCATTTTTACGAACAGCTAAAACACGTTCATTAGAAGTTATTTCAAATTTAGCTTTATGGTCAACATCTATTGTAAATATTGAATTAAATAAAGGTGAAAATGGTTTAGGATTTTCTGTACTTGATTATCAAGATCCATCTAATCCAAGTCATTCACCTGTTATTGTTATACGTTCATTAGTACTTGGTGGTGTTGCACAATTAGATGGAAGAATTATTCCTGGAGATCGTTTAGTAGCTGTTAATGATATTACATTTGAAAATATGAATTTGAATGAAGTTATTAGAATATTAAAATCAACACCAAAAGGCCCGGTGAAACTTAGTCTATCAAAACCATTACCATATCCAAAATTTAAAAATGAAAATGACGATAAAACAATAACTGACAGCGATCAAGATTTCAATACTACTCGACGTTTATCCCGTATTAGTAAAAGTAAAACAACAGCAGAAATAGTGAATAATCATAAGGTATGATCATAGATTATTTTGATTTTAAATCCTTAATTTTACAATAATTCTACATTGAAACTGAATAGATTACATAGGAATGTGTAAAATATTTCGTAGAATTATATTTCAATTATTCAATGAATGAATTAGATTTTCGATTGAGTCGGTATTATCATTGAGTAGTATTCATCTTTTTAATGATTAAATTTTAAACATGATAATATTGTTTTAAAGTCAACGCTTAGATCTTAACCAATCAATTTGATCCTATCAAATATATAATGAAAATAGGAGTAAACAATATTAGCAATCTATGTAATTTCAACAAAAGTCTATTCTTGTTTTTCAGTAGAATCAACAACATCCAAGAATGAATATTATTTTTCTTCGTAGAAAATAACTATGGTAAACACAAAAAGGATAATTACTATCTGTCACTCTTCTTATGTACACTCATCAAGTTTTCTAAACAATCAAATATCTATTTACATAGACAGTTGCATAATTGATAAAATCAATAAAATCCTATTTTTTGTCTTTAACTATTATTACTAGACTACATTCATTACATAGGATCATACAGGAATATATTTTTTTTGTGCGTGTTACTACTTGTATGTTTTAATTAAATTCGCTTTTGACTCTTGTGTTCATACTGAGATTAATATGATGATTAAAAATCGAGTCATATTCGTAATATATATTCCATAGAGTAGATATAATTAATAAATGAAAATATTTTTCTATAAGAAACTCTATAGGGATATGATTTTGAAATATTATCAATAAAATTAATTAAAAATTTGAAAAATTTGAATAATTCAATTCTGACATTAAATATTAAGGTATTAGAATTTTCATGTTTATTTTTTAGCGTTCGGCTTCCAGTCATCGTTCAGTAAATACTAAATCAGCTGTTTCACCTGGTATTGCTCTATCAGCACCAGCTATTCTTAGTAGACATGAACATGAAACTTTATTAAAGAAAGAAAATATAATAGAAAAATCTGCCCAACAACAAATATCAACTGATAATTGTCATGAAACAATTTCTAAAAGAAAATTATCATTTAAACAAGTTGAAATTACATCTGAAAATGATCTTCAATCAAAAACTATTGATGCACATCCTGATTTATTACTATCGAATAACTATCAATCAGATATATCATCAATAAACAATTATATCCATCTACCTGAATTTATTAATTTTCAGTCCGATCATCTTGTTCTTACACCACAATTAACTTCTCATCCATTGAATGATCGTTTACGTAATTCATCTACATTGTCAACAACTAAATTTCATCGACAATCAATGCTACCACAAACAACAACAGTTAATGCTGGTATTCATGCAGCTTCAAAACGTTCATTTCGATTAAGACATTCATATGATACAACGATATATTATGAGAAACACCATCAACCAAAATATTCTAAACGATCAATAGTGAATAAATTTGACTCCATGTCATGTTTCAATGAAGTGAGTAGATTAGTGATTTTCTTTTTTTCTTTTTCAGCTTGTTCGTTTAAGCAAACGAAACTCATTGCCCAAAGGAATATAATTGACGAGAACGATAACGTACATATATCGAAGAATAAAATTTGATTATAGTAATTGTCCTAAAGGAAATACCAATAATTATGATGAGAGTTAACAGAGAAATAGTGAATAGATAGAGAAAGACGAGAACAAGAAGCCTCTTGAGAGTGCGTACTAAAAAAAAGAAGAAAAAAAAAAACCCAAAACGGCATGTTTTCTATGGCATTTAAGTATAAAGCTTGCCGACAGAACAAATAAGTTTTGACTTATTAGATCTTTCAGTTTTTATTGACGACTTTTTTTTTTGGTATTTATCATTGGTGGATAAATTATTTTAAATAAAGTATGTAAATATATGAGTGAACAGGGTATATGTTGATATAAGATTGCAGCAAATCTAGTTATATGAATTATGATTTTCTATAGAAAAATATTACAAAAGATATGCTTTTCTGTAGGTAAAGTCTTTTGTTTCCTGCTGATTTAATAAAAAGCGACAAATTGACTTTTACTTATTTAAGTTGTCTGACAGGAAAAAACTACAAACGATGCAGTAAGTTTCATACATCAGTTATTATTTTTTGATTAATGTCTTTTCTCTGTTTGTCATTATTCAAAGAAAACGCTCGTATTTTATATATACAGATAGAAAAATATTAAAAACAGGCTTAAAGAAAGAAAAATAGACATGATGTGTGTCATTGTAGTAACACACCATCATACAGATTGAAACCATTAGTTTTGTTGTTTGTCAGTACATTACTAACTTGATCTTTACTCTATCATCTCAAACATCTGTTATTCGCCTACGCATATCTTACACGCGAGTATTTTCATGCACAATTTTGCATCTTTGTTCTTCTCTTTGCTTATAAAAACTTGTTGATCGATAAAATGATGAAGAAAAGTCGAATTTCAATAATACATTATGAAAAGATCGTTAGCCTAATTATACAAACGTATAGTAGTTCTTTCTTTCTTTTTTATCCGCCTGGAGTGCGTCTGTTTACATTTAAGTTAATTATGATTAACATATTGAGCTCTATACACTACTCTTCATTTACATCGATGACAGATTAGTTGTTTATATCATCAACATATTGACCTTATTCTTTACTAAAGTAATTGCTATAATACGAATAAGATAAGTAAGTAAATGTTTCATTTTCTTTTTTAGCCTGATTTGAGTAGTGACGATAATAATAATTTAACTCATTCATCGTCATCAAATCATCGACATTCGACTAAAAATATTATTCCTTTAAGACAAGTTGTAGATGATGAACTAAGTGAAACTGACAACATGAATCAACAAGATGAACTTTTGAATAATAATAATACAATAACAACAAGTGAAACATCTAAACGAACTTCTTCATCACGACAATCATCTCGAATAGCATCACCTGCATTCTCAACAAGTTCTCAATCTTCTGGACGTGTTATTACATTGCTTAATCATGAAGTTGTACAATTACCTATTGATCTAGAACGTGAAACATTGATTAAACATAATTTTGATCAACTTGGTAATGAAATAAGAAAAAAAAAAGAAAAATAATAAATTAAAATTTTTCATATTTAGGTTTAGCTGTTGATGCTTCTGTTGATGAAGGTGTTAATGGATGTTATATACGTTTAATAACATCGAATAATACTTGTTTACAAACAGGAGATTTTATAGTATCAATTAATAATGAACATATGAGAAAAATTAGCAATGCACAAGCACGTTCAATAATTCGACGTGCTTCACTTATTGGGTCAGATATTAGGTATGTATATATTGATGTGAAGTCCTTTTATTTTAACTATATTTTCTTCATTTAGTGTTATTTTTATTGCTGGTGAGGAAGCTAAACAATACAAAGACCAAATAATCGATTCACAATTAACATCACCTGAGTAAAATAAAAAAAAAAGAAGTCAAATCTTTATTTTAATATTTTTCATATATTTTAGACATCTCGATTCAGATATCGAAGTAAATCAATCAAAAGCAATCGTAATAGATGATGATAATGATTCACAAAATCTTCTTGATAATGAAAGTTTATGTTCAACTTTATGGGGACCACCTCGAACAGTTGTTCTTTATCGTGATGAACAAGTTAAAAGTTTAGGTATAAGTATTGTTGGTGGTAAATTAGATTTTTCTGGTCCTGGTAATACTATTGAATCATGTATATCAGGTATATTTATAAAACATGTTATACCTGATTCAATAGCTGGACGTAAAAGTACATTAAAAACTGGTGATCGTATTCTTGAAGTGAATGGATATAATCTACGTGATGCAACACATGATTATGCTGTTGAAATTATACGTGCAGCACAATCACCAATTTATTTTATTGTACAAAGTTTATTTGATCCATCAAGTACTATTTCTCATTCACAACAAATTGAAGATAATCCAATAATTAACCAATATAAACATTTAAATGGAGATGTTTTATTAATTGATATAAAAAGAAATTTATCTGAAATAAATGAACCACTTGGTCTTTCTCTTATTGGACATCGTGATCCAAATAAATTAGCTGTTTTTGTTTGTGATATTCAATCAAATTCATTACTGGATCGTGATAATCGTTTACAGTCAGGTGATCAATTACTTCAAGTAAGTTTTTAATTTTTTATATGACTTATATATTTTTGTTTTACATTTAGGTCAATGAAGAAATTCTTTTAGGAAAAGCTCATTCAATAGTAACATCAATTATTAAATCAATAAAATCAGAAACATTAAATTTTGTAATACTTCGGTAAGAATAATTCATTTGATTAGAATCTATTTATTTAGTTCATTCATAGAAATCCTAATGCAATTAATGATATGGCTTTAAGAAGTCCATATAAATCAATTCAACATCACGATATTAGCCATGTCAATGAACATAAAGAAAACGATGATCGATTAACACCAACATCCGTTTTTCCGCTTAATAAACATCTATTTGATAATAAAGAACATTTAAAAAATAAGAATTCATCTAATCAAATAAAATCAACGAATGATACCGAAAATGAAAACATTGATAAATCAACAAATAAAAATTGTTTTTATTCCATTTCTTCTGATGTCAATAATTCTTTACTCAATCAACAAAATAGTGAATTATTATCAACATTATCATCAAACATATTAACAAATATAAATGACAATAAAAATCATCAGATTATTTCAAATGTTACTTTACCAATAGTTAGTAAACAACTAATAGAACATAATATAGAAATGAACGGATCATTCGTATCACATATTCCTATGATGTCGTCATCAAGTTCTTCTTCATCAATTTCAATTCCACCTCCAACATTAAATCAACAGATTATTGTCCAACCTGAACCAATCATTAATAATATTAACCAAACAGAAAGTTTGTCAATACATTAATTATAAATAAACACAATGAAGAATTTTATTATTTAGATGATCCTCGTACAAGACCTATTATTATTGGACAAGAAACATTAATTGAAATTGATCGTGGACAATCTGGTCTTGGACTTTCAGTCGTTGGTGGATCCGATACACAATTGGTAAATTAGCTGTTTTTTTCCTTTATGAAGAAAATTTTTTCTTAAGTTTTGAAATTCTCTTATGTAGACAACGTAAAGCATCTTCCTTGTTATTAGATTTAATGCTACAGATTTTTGGAATTGAAGAACGATGAGCACAAAAATTTAAGCACGAAACGATAAGCACCAAAATGATCAGTACGGAAACGATAAGTACGAGAAAACTTCAGGGCCGAAACGTTAAGCATGCAAAACAAGTGATGCTAAAGAGTGGAAGCGGGTGCCGATTGGAATGAAGAGAAGACTAATAGTCACACTGATACCCACGTACTTATCATTTTCGCAGTTATCGTTTCCGTGCTCATCATCCCGATTCGCACATACTTGTTGTCCATATCATTTGCATAAAGCATATGAACTATAAACAACAATATTTTTTTCTCATATTCCAAGGAAATCGTTAACTCTTTCAAAGAACTCTTATTGAGTCTTGAATATTTATCATGTCTCATTATTACGCATGAGCAGCATTAGTGTTATTTCTTTTTGATTTGATTTTTACATAGAATCTTTGCATAGCTGAAAACTTGGAATATGTTTTTGTTTTAGTCAGCGATTATTATTCATGATATTTATGAAGGTTGTGCTGCACAACGTGATGGTCGTTTACTTGTTGGGGATCAAATACTTGAGGTATTATTTATTTTTGAATATGAATATAAATTTATAATTTATAATTCGTACGTTATAGGTTAATTCAATTGATCTACGCTCGGCAATACATGAAGAAGCTATTCAAGCATTACGACAAACAACAAGTATTATTCGTATGATTATATTTCGTGGTGAAATGGTGGATGAAGAAAATAAATTTGATATCATAACAGTTGACTTTATTAAAAAATCAGGCAAAGGACTTGGTAGAAATAAAAATATATAAAAATTATATTTTACTTTAAGCTCTTTTGCTTTTAGGATTTAGTATCATCGGAAGACGACATGGATATGGCGTATTTATATCTCATATTGTAAGCTTTTTTTTCTTCTTACATTCGTTATTTATTTGTGTTTTTGTTGAATTAGATTGAAGGTGGTTCTGCAGAAAAAGATGGTCGACTTATGTCGGGAGATTTAATTCTTGAAGTAAATGGAAAAGATCTACGTACAGCTGCATATGAACAAGTTGCTTATACATTAAAGGTAGAATTTATTGAATAGCAAAAATAATTAGTAGTTTTTTTTATTATTATTTAGACACTTCCACACAGTCGTGTTTATATTAAAATTGGACGTTTAAAAGCAAACGCACGTGAAAATTTCGTTTCAAACGAACATAAAATTCAATCACGCTCATCATCAACTAATAAAACAAATGATAGATAATAATTATACTTTTTATTTTCTTCAATAGTCATATATTAAAATAATAATCTACTCTTTAACATATCTTTCTTTTTAATATAGTTGATAATTGAAAAAAATAAAATATTTGAAATATGATACATGTCCTTTTTTCTCTTTGTTTTGTCGAGTTATTTAGGCTTCCAGCTTTTTCTGATTTGTTGTTTTTTTTTTTCTTTTTTATTTAAATAACTCTTCCATGTTAAAGAGGAAATTCTCATGTTTATTGCTCGGGTTTTGTAATGCTCCGGTTATTCTGTTTTTCTTTTTGTATAGGGTCTTTTTGTTTTCGTCGATAATACCGAATTAGAATGGTGAAATAAAATGACACAATAAAAGAGAAATTTTGTTGTAAATAATGCATGTTGATGATCGATGTTATTTTATTTATCTTGAATGTTTTTTTCATTGATATTGTACCAAATTTTGATTAATAAATACTATGCGAAAATCTTTGTTTTGATTTTTGCATGATTTTTATCAGGAATAAAACATTAAAATGCTTTTCATGCCAATATAACATTCATGATTTAGATTAATTCTAGTATTTATTGTTATTATGAAACTTATGAATATGGAAATCGATGTGTCAAATTTGATTAATAAAGGATGAAGATAGAAACTTGATTCTACCATTGGATATATCTTGGTATTGAATTTTAATAAAACTTATTGTACTTTTTAACTTGTCTTATTAAATTTTATAAAAATTTATGCAAAAAATTTCTTTTTTTCCGAACTTTTGATCTAAGAATGTAAATACTGTCATGCTTCTTTTGAATTGAAGTACGTTCATCTTCTTTCTACAGACAGTTAATAGAGCACTGAAATAGAAAAGGAAAAGCATAATAGGTTACTTTCTGATTTCTATACATAATATTTATAATACTCATCAGAATAACGTTGAATGTGCTTTTCATTTGATTTTACTTTCAAAGTACACAATAAATCTCAAGTAATTTTTAAATATATATTGTAGAATATTCCATCATTAAATAAAAAATGAAATTTCATTTGAGAAATTTCAAGATATTGAATCCAATATTATTTATGTTCTTCAGAAATACAGAAACATGAATAAATTCATTCTTATTGTAACTAAACTGTATTGGTTAAAACTAAACTTTCCGAAATAATTGAAAAAGAAAAATAACAATAATTTTTATTCGCCTTAAATCATCGTATATAAAAGTGAGAAGTTTAATATAAAACAAAGAAAAAATACCTTGATATCATATATCTTGTTTTGGTTAATGTTGATTCAATTCTTTCTTTTTTGCACTATTACTTAAATATTGTGATCATGATGCTTTTATGTTATTGGAAATAGCGTAACATGACAAAAAGAATACATTGAGAATGAAAACATGCTTGTCACGCTATTATAATGCACTAAATGTCTATATGCATAATTAACATACAACTAGCTAATACGCATGAGATGAAATTAATTATAGAAGATTATAGATATTATTTAGTAATTTTTCACATCAGTGAATCACAGATTTATATAATGTTCACATTATGTTACATTACAGTTCAGATCTACACATTTTTTTTTCTAAACAGAAAAGAACGTTTATTTTTAGAAACATTTTATTTAAGTAGAAATTTATCAACGTAATATTGCTTAATATGCATTAATCTATAATTTAATTATCTTATCTTCTTAAGAAATAAAAAATTGTATATTGAATAGCTTTCTTAATGAAGAATTTTAATTAGATTTAATAGAGTAGTTTTATATATTGAATATGACTATTGATCAAAATCTCTCAAAAAAAGAAATTGCGTCTCTTCACTTGATAAGGACTACTTAAAGATTATTAATACACATAAAGATTATTCAAAAGTTTCGAACAGTAAAACAACTTCAATTAGTAGTTTCATATTCTGAAAACTACACAAAAACTTGCAATATTAACGCATGTTACAATTTTTCTTTATTGAGATATCGTGAGGTATTTTTCGAAAATAATATAAAAGACGTTTGCAAGAAATAATGAAAATTATTTACTATCAATTATTGAACAATTGAGTATATTAGGACATATTTCACACATTGGATTTGACATGTCTTGACTAATGAATATTTGGATAATTAACATGAAGAATTATATGAAATAATTTTGCATCAATTCGTCAGTTTTTTTATTAATTGATCAAGTCAAGTTTGTACTACTTATAATTCTAGCAAGATCAGTTCTCTTCGTATTCGTTTTCACTGGAGTTCATCACTTTCAGTCATTTGTATGTTAGAAAAATCAATCATGTTTCAACTACATTTATTAACCAGATAGCATTCGAGTTTCACTCGATTGTAAAAGTCGGTGTGCAGTTATGAATATCGATTCTCGAAAAAATTGATATCTTATAAAAAATGAATAATTGCTTCTACCAGTATTCGTACAACACTTTTCCCACCACACACTTACACTTGACAACACTAAAATCATTTACTGTCCTTATTGTAAACTCGAATTGTTTATGTTTCGACAGATTTGTTAATCAAAATAGAAAAGAAATTGAGAAGCAAATACGACAAAATTCATCATTACGAGAATTCTATCAACGTGTTAAAATATGTTTCTAAAGAACACTTTTGATTGATCGTTTCATTATCTATAGGCTTCATTTTTTTTTTTTGGTCAGCTGTTCTGTTCTTACAGTCGTGATGAACAAAATCAACTTATTGAATAGACCGGCGGTTAACATTTTATGCAATCTTCATCTAAATCATCTCAAAGCTTGAAAAATAACAAAATCCCACAAAAAGAAAGATACTATTATGAAATTAATAAAATCACACCTTTTAATGTATTCAGTACTGTTTACCAAATGACTGAGCTAACCGAGATTTATCCATATTTTATCTCCCTGGAAAGACTACACTGTAGAGTGTTTTTATGAAAAATATGATATTCATTTTCTCATAAATTGAGACGATCTATATGTAAAACTAAGCTGTTTCAGTGAATACCAGTAATTCATTCCAATGACGAATACTGTTTAGTGCTCTTATTTAATGATAGGAATCCACTTCGGATTTTATACTATTTGATAGATCTGGACGAGATCTACCACATGAAGCTAAGAAGGTCTACGACAAAGAAGTGAGAAAATAAATAATGGAATAGAAATTATTGTTGGCTGAAACGTATAGATTCTCTCTGTATTGTAAACCAATTGATAGTTCTCATCAAGACCTATCAAATGGAGAGGAACAGTATATAAGAAACGTGAGGGTATATATACTTTTTCAAATATTAAGAACAATGAATGTGCATGCTAGTGAAGAGAATATCCACAACCAAATCGGAAGGAGTAAGTTTTGTTTTGACACTTCAGAATTTATTCGAAAGGCTTTACGTGTCCAAAAATAAGGCTACAGTTTTTTAGTTTTCAATTTTTTTGTCATAATATGTTGTGTTTTGCGAGACATTTTACGGGACATAAAAGTGCGACACAAGATGTTCATTACCATACGTTTCTCCCAGCGAACCTATGACTTACTCTGAAAACATGGTACGAATCTATTCATCGATACATCTGCTATCCTTTTTTCTCAAAAATCGAATAATTATTATTTTTTTTCCAGTTTAATTTGAATTATAGGCACCTACTGTTGAAGTAGAAAGACAGTACGATTCTAAGGTGCATCCATTTGAAGTCTACTTAATTTCGACCAGATCACTTTGAAGTGATCTAGTCTCGATTATGGATCGATCTCTCACTATGTTTTCGTCTGAGAGTTAATTGAGAAATAATCTAGAAAAAAAAATGTACTTACGAAAATGCACAAGTTCAGTATGTTTCATCGCTTTGGTTATACTATGTCGTTGTATGCGCAACACAAAATGGCAAATGATTAATTAACAACTTGATCACAATCTATTTTCATAGTACTGCCTATGACACATTTTGTTTTAGTGTGTTGACTGAGCACAATGCACAATTTCAAGTTTATCTCTAATGGAAAATATTTCATATTGTATAGTATTTTTTTTCTAGTAATGAAGGTCATTTCAAAATCGTTCTCATTTGTATCACTCAGATATCTTTTACAGTGTTCGCATACGGCTTAATTACGACGTCTTTACAGTCAAGATCAAATGATGGTATATATCTATATTTTCGCCGTATATACACCATATTCTGGCTGTATAACGGCGCAATGTAAGTATTTTCAAAAATTAAGAAAGCTTTCGAAAAACCTCTCTTTACATTATGACAAAATTTTAAATGTTGCTGTCACAGCAAAGAAAAAGTGAATATGCTAGAGAACTGATTCTTTGACATTCGTACGATTTTAATGGGCTTGCCAATATGATGCTAATTATACATGATCTATAGATTTTCGTGACATTAGATCCTTGTGGATAAATGATGATGGACAGGAAAAGAATGAATATAATGTAATGAACAGTATTGCATTGATTTTTAATTTTAATACATTTTGATTGATTCGAACTCGTCATTATGATAGAAGAACATAAATAACCAATAAAGAAAAACTCTTGATGAGATACAACCACATAGAAAGAAAGCAAGGAAGAAAAAAAATGCAGTGTTACATTTTTTCAGTAGTCCACTCTTTACATAATGAGAATTACTTCGTGCGTGTGTTTTTGTTTCGTTGACTTATTCGTTTTAAATGAACTCTTTTATTGATCTTTCTTGTTTGTCATAGTTATATTTTCAGGAGAAACCTAGCAAAACATGTAATCAATGTTACAATTATTATTTTTTACTCGAGAAACAAAATTCCGTTTTTTTGCAAAGACATGCGGCATGTGCTTCAATGATTGATGTTTTGGTTTTGTTACTTTTGAATTAAGAAAAGCAATGTTCATGGCTTTAATATCTATGTTGACTTCAGTTAAAAAGATACCTGCGATACTTTTCATTATTTGTCAGCTGTATGCAAATATAGATGATCCTTTCCCGCATGCATGCAAAGCAGATGTTTTCTAATATGTTTTGCATCAAAAGATATTTATTATAAACATAGTTCTAGTGATGAATGTATGCATAGTGCAAGAGTTTTCGCGTAGCTATTGTGATGCACGTTAAAATTATGTGAAAATGAAATGTAAATAGATCAAACTTGAATACTATTTCCTTATAAATCGTAGAAATTAATGAAAGATCAGCATTCATTTAGAATATCAAAAGACAACAAAATTTCTTTTCATATTACACATAGTTCGAATGAATAAAGTATAAATCAAAAATCACTTTAGCAAGGTTGTAAGTGATGATATGTTCATACTGCTAGCCTTATTCATACGCCCTCACTATGGCATTGGCCTCACTGAAAAAAAAACATGAATATAAAAGTACTTGTCTAATGCAAGTCCAAATGTAAACGAAAATTTCATATTCACCTATGGCTTCAACAGCTAAAGGTCAATAATAAGTTCTTTCTCACTCATAATTTATATTCAAGTAATGACGATCCTATTGAGCTAACAAAGAAAGCAAAGACTAATTTTATTTTGAATATTGATCCGAATTCGAATCAAAACTGTTTAGTGTTACTTGACACAATTAAAACCATGATTGTGATTGGATAGCTGTGAAAATTTTGCATTACCTATGTAGTAGCAGCCTGCGTGAATTTCTAAATAAAACAAAAGTATTTTTTTGTGAGTAGGAATGCGAGAACGAAAGCAAAATTTTTTTCTAGGAGAACAGAAAACGGAAACCAAAAATGGCTGTTCGTGGGACACTATACTTGAGTCATGGAGCTCTCCTTCCAATCTTAGCACCACAGGATACACCTGTAGCAATCTATATTATTCTTAATCAACTTGATATGGTCATTTCAATTTATAGACTTGAACTATCAAAAATTATCAAAATTACTTAACAAATATCATATTGTTGGATTTATAGAAACGATGAGCATTTATTTAGTTTATTTTCTACTTTGCAGCAAGTTGTTGCTTGCATGATAGTTGAATTTGTTTTAGACAATATTTTGATTTAATGTATTGACTTCAAAAATATTTCACAATATATATATATTGACTAAGAAATATTGTAATCGACGACTTAACGTACTTATACATTTGTAAGACTTATAATTTCAATTATCTTTCAACAAAAACGAAGAGAATAATTCTTTACTCTTAGAGAATACATATGAAGAACAGTATTGAATAAATACTACGCCATTCGAGTTTAACTGTGTGGTTCCAACTAATTTGTAAATATATTCAATGTGAAACTCTATAAATTATCTCTAGCAAGTGCATACAAGTTGGCATCCGTATATTTGTTCAATATTAATTGCATGAAAATTTCATGAATTGCTTTCCCCTATTCACATGGCTTGTTGCACTTTATCCTCTCTCTACAGTTTTATAACATAAAAGTCTTATCTGTTTCTACTATGCGTCGGTTAAACGTGTCTATCGGTGTCGTTTTCTTGGAACACATGTTTTTCTCATATGCTTATGGAGAATGAGCACTTGACTATATATGCCATAAATATTGATTGAAATATTGTAAAGTTCTCGCAAAATCACGAAATAATTACTTGCTTATGGAGCAGCTTTCCCTCAAAGCACATAGGTCTCAATAGAGGGGAAAAAGTCAACAATTCATTGCATACGTAGATCTAAACGATTTTTTTCTCGGTTTTTGTATCTTGGGTTTAGCCACAAGATGAATGTCATTATATAGGACTAAAGATTCTGTGACGGATTTGAATAAGAATAATCTCAAAAACTTTATATTGTTTCCAGCGATTTTCTAGCGTGGTGTTCGTGCAGTTCCTTCGTCTATTTCTTTTCGTTCTCAATTTTTTTTCTTTTCCTTTTCCTTTTCGTTTTTCTTCCATTTTTTTCGCTTCTTTTGTCTTTCTGTCTTTTTTGCTTTCTTTTTTCTGCTTGTTTTTTTTTCTTGATTGTTTTGACTCTATTCTCTACGTCCATTTTCGATTGAAATAGTCAAAGACCTTTAAAGGCAATATATAAAGACGTTTCATGAACTGAAACCATTGAACTACATGGAACATGGCCACTTTTTACCTAAACTATGATAAAAATTCTGGTCTAAATAATGGCCACCTGAAGATGAACTTGTAAGCAACAACGAAAATTTATCATTTTCGTGTACTAATGTAAAATAGAATCAAATTTAAGTAAAAGACAAGCATGATAGAAACCAAAACTATTTTATTATACAATATAAAATCTAATAATACCAGAGAATATATGCATTTTCCTTGGACTAAAAGAACTCGAATACAGTGACTGTTAATAATTATACTTTGACATTAATAATATATTTTTGTGAAGCATCTTGTACAACATTTAGAATTTGAAATGAAACACCACCTGGCATTAGAACTTCTTTTTCATTTGGATAACTTGATATATGAGCAATATCATAAGCACGTGGTGCACTAAGTTTAACATCCGTTATTTCAATAATAAAAAGAGTATTTCCAAACATTTCAGCCATTTGTCGATCTTTACTAGTTGATGTATATGCTTCCCAAGTTTTCCATTCACCTATATTTCGTTTGTGTGCTTCAATTTCAATATTGGTTAAATGTACACCTCTATAAACTGTACCGATATAATCTTTTGAAAGACGAGAATAACCACGAATAAGATAACACAATGGGCCAAGTGTTTCTAATTTTTAACAATCATGTTCTCTTAATGCTTTGTTTAGAACAAAATATAAGAAGCTATCTTTTGTGTAAAAATGAATACATAATTCGGCTATTTTCATACGAGATTTTGCTGAATATTGATGAAGTTTTTCAGCCATATATGCTGCTTCCACATTGCTATGACTATCATGTAAAGCAGCTTCTTTTATGATACCTTGAGCACATTTTTCAATACATTTAGGAAAATGAACAAATGTTTGTTTACCAGAGGAAGAATTTAGCCAAGCTGTTAAAAATGGACACCAAGAATCAAAGTTACCATAGGAAGAAGACGACGACATTATTGGAATCGTTGAACCAAAACGATTTTCACGTAAACATTCTATACGATTAAAATTTGCTTCACGTTTAACTGGTCGTTGTTTTGTTTCATCATTTAGATTTATTTGAATAAGATGTTTAAAATCAATTCGATATCGATCTAATATAGCATACGATTTTTTTTCTTGATAACCTTCCTCAATAAGATCTATTTCAATATCGCGATATTTGGTCCATTGCTTTAGATTCGAATCAATGGTTGATGTGTTTGGCCAAGGATTCACATCCGATTGGTAATACCAAGCTATACTTTCACTTTGTATTTTTTCCATGGATAATTTCCATATAGTTTTACTTCCTTTCTTACTTTAAATGTTTTTTCTTCCCGTGTATATTTGACAATCGAAGGCTTCTTGAAGCATAATAATTGAGTAAGGCAAAATAATCGTATAACGGCCAATAGAATGAATACATGTAGCTTTACTTTTACCAGTTTACGTACAAATTTGCCATGTAATGTGGTTGGTGTCGAACGTACATGGGAATATTTGAAACAAGAATTCGATCGACATAGTGATGGTTTACCTGATGCAAAATATTATGAAACAATGGGACCTGGACCTCAATTATTTGCTGTCGTGGATAATACAGTTTATTATCATGATGAAGATAAATGGTTTCCATATAACACTGCGAATAATGTTGTACATGGAATAATGAATATCGATGATTGACCCTTATAAAGTACGTTAACACTATATTATAATATTCTTAAGGAATTGTGAAAATAAAATCTTCTATCTTATTAATAAAATAATAAAATATTGTTTTTTTTTTTACTTTTCAAAAGGCATTATTTACATTAAACCTATAAAAATTGGATATTTCTGGTCTCTGTTAATAAATACTAAATCTTTCACGAAATATTGTAAAAAATCACGAGATTTTTACCAAGAAAAGGTTTTACGCTACTTTTTCAGATAGTGCTAAAATCTATATTAACAAAGTACCACGTATTTTTTTTAAGAATCTATCTCAACAGAAAACGTATTTTTTCACAAAGTATTCTGCTCATTACTTGATAAAAGATAGAAAAAAAACAAGTAACTATTTACTCAAGAGCTTTTGTTTACCTGAACACCTAATTTTGAATGGTATCGATCGAAACTAGGCATGTAACCTGAACCGGGAGTACGGTGGGCTGGTGGCACCGATGTACCGATACAGTTTTAATCGATTTCTGTTCCAATGACTCATAACTGGTAATGGTAACTTCTGAAATCAATTTTCCAGTTAGAAGGGACTTTTATTGTGAAAATAACATTCTTTTCGCAGATTTTATCTAAATCTTTTTGAGAGAGACTAACGATGTGGCCTATGAGACCATGAAAAAATTACGATGATGATCGGTGTATTAGCACCACTCATTTCTCTTAGCAGCAAGGTATATAAATAAAACAAAACAGCCAATCATCATCGTAGGTTCCTGATGTGTGAATCACTTTCACCGGTATCAACCCTGATACTTGAAAGTTCATCCCCGCAGCTTTTGCCTTTTCAAATGCCAACTGTATAAAAAGAACATTCTTCGCTGTACTCTGCACGCGCTTATTACCTTAATCATCACAATCATCGTTCCATGCCCGATAATTACACCAATTTTCACAAGCAGTGGATGGATCCTAGCACTTAGTGATTCACCGACTCCAACTTTGATTCTTTATTGGGAACTGTCACCATTGTTTAAAATGGGAATTGATCGGATCGCAATTACAATCGGTACTAATCAGACTTGAATAGAAGCGACAAGTTACTGTTATGGTGACAGTTACTGCATGACCGAAAATTTTTCATGTGATTCTTTGATTAAAGCATGGTTATCATAGAAAAATAACGTTTCTTTAATAGAATTTGACAAAAGGTTTTCAAGGTAGTACTAACTTGACTGATAAGTAAAGTACAAAATTCCGAAAAGTCGATTTCAGATTCAAATTCCTCGACCTTCATTACCTATGGTGAAACTTTATAAAATATCGTTATTTTTGTATAACAACCTTGCCTTGACGAAAGAATCAAACCGAAGAAATTTTCGTCAGCAAGTAACTGGCAAAGTAATTATTTATGTAAAGGTAATTTCGCAACTTTAACCGATTTCAATTCCAATTAGGTGAAAATTGAAACTAGTACATCTCCAGTAATAGCGCCCTTTAACAGTTATTATTCAAAACAAAAGTACTCATTCATGTTTAGAATTCAGATTCAAACCATGATGGATCATAACAGGAAATCTCGACAGCAGAATTCACAATTAATGGGAGCTTCCCGTTCTATAAATGTCCGGCTTTCGCTAAAGTTTTCACAACTCCATGATAACTTTGGATAGAAACCGACTTTTGAAATACCCTTTGCTTTCTTAGCGTAGTGATAGCCTTGTGGCAGAATTAGAGCACCGTGGATTTCTTTTCTCCGCTTCTTCAGTTACTACTTTTAGCATTCCAAGGATGAATACACAATTCTGCGAGAATTTTTCAACTTTCTGGTGATTTTTAGCCCCTCCCACTCATAAAAAAAATGCCGACAACTCTGTTTGAGAGCACCAATAATGAAAGATTTTTTCTAAAAGTGTATTTCATGAATATTTTGATTTATTCAAGATACTATTCTAACATGTATCCTTTCAGTCGGAGAATAAATTCATACGATTGTTACTTATTCCAAATTCTGAAGAAATTTATCAACGTATGTATTATTTTCTTTCTATTGCAGTTATTGAACAGTAGCTGTTCAAATAATATTCTTACTAAATCTCATGTTGATTACATGGTGAGTGCTTTTGATTATAATAATTATATTAGATCAAGGTTTCAAATAAAGTGATCACTCATCATCTGTAATTGGAGAAAAAAAGAATGTCTTTTGTGATATAAGTTAATTTTATGTTCAACTTACACTTTTTTCTTCTGCAGCTCCAAGAAGATTTGATTAAGGATATGGATTAGGTAACGACAATGATTAAGATTGTTCACTCATTTTTTTAAAAAGTAGATAAATCTTAGTTAATCATCTCATTACACTGATACTTTCAATGCATATGTTACAAAAGGAAATTACAACGGATATGAACATGACACGTTTTTTTCCTTTCACTACAAGGATAAAACGGAAACTGATACGTTCATTGGTCTACTCTTTTCTTGTACACCTTGACGTTCATCTTGCCCAGATTGGGCATCCAATATACGAAAAATATGTTAGACTGATTTTTTTATTCTTGTTACATACAACTTCATTTTCTATTTGAATATTAAGAAGTACTTCATGAAAAAAATTGTCATATCTAATTAAGTTCTATCAATATGAAATACTTCTTAAAGAAAAAAGAAGTCTCTTTCTTCTGCTATCTGTTAAAAAAAAACTTTTCGATTCTTCTGTAGATTGACAACATTCTATGCACTAATTGTTCTAATTGACGGGATACATCAAAGAGTGTAGGTGCTACTGTATAGATGATCTGTAGAAGTACCAACTCTTCAATTAAATGTACCGTTTCAAATAAATGGAAGGTCTTAACTTATATAATGAGTGACGTAAGAAAGAGTTGACCATTCTGCACTTTTTTTAATATGCTTGTGTGTATTGAAAGAAAAGACCAGCTGAATGTTGAATTCATCTTTTTCATATTCTTTCTTTTTCTGTGACAAGCACCACATGTTATTTAGGAATTTTATATATTCGAGTTTTTTGTATGTGTCAAAAAAAATAATAATAAGCCATGATGTGACAATAGAGATGCCCTTCTTCTCGGACACGTTCATTGTTCTATCACTGACCCTGAAAATATCTCTCTTCTTTTTCTTCTATCTATATGAACTTGCAGTTGTAAGGCTGTATGTTTCTACAAGACATGATCGATAAGAATTGTAAGGTCAAATAATTCTAATCATATGCTATATTATCCGATAACCAGTTGAATGAACAGTAACACATTCAGAATTATATTCGTATTGTTTTGTTAATTGCTATTTCTCTCGCCAACGGTCATCAGAACGAAAGAGAACGAGAGAATTTCTACTTTTGTTCATGATTATAATTAACGAGAACGTTGTTCAAGAAGGAGAGGAAAAAAACGAAAAAAAAAAAAAAGGAAAGGAAAGGAAAGGAAAGAAAGAGAGTGAATAAGAGAATTCTCGTTCTTTCTCATTTTAGAAGATCGCTATTTGACAATCCAAACAGATTGACTAAATACAATGATTACTTGCTGATCGAATATAAACTTCTATATTCAACATGCATTCTGCACTTAGGTTTTATTTTATTTTTAAATAATATTTAAAAAAAAAACTTTACTATCAATTTAGACCAAAACCATCTGCCAAAATACCTCCATCATTAATTCCGCCTATTGTAAGTCATATTAAAAAACCATCCATTAGTCAAAATGGACATCATGAAAAAGTAACAGTTAATGGCAAACAACATCATGAAAAAGCAATAGCTAATGGTAAGCAACATCATTCAAAAGTGCCATTAAATGAAAATGGTCATCATTATGAACATACAAAATCAAATGATTTAATATCTGAAAAATGTACATGGTCATTAGGTTTAATTAATTCAAAAGGAAAATATTTAACAGCTGAAACTTTTGGTTGTAAAATAAATGCAAGTAAGTTAGATTTTAATTTATTTCTAAATCTTGGTTACTCAATCTAATATTAAAAAAACAAAATAAAAACATTTTCTCTCTAGCTGGCACATGTTTAAAAAAGAAACAAACATGGACAATTATTTATAATATTCAAAATGATTGTGTTTATCTACAATCTTCACTTAATCATTATTTATCAACAGATAAATATGGTCGTTTAAAATGTGATGGACATGATATTGTTGATGATTGTCGTTTTCAACTTGAATATAATCAAAATGGTCAATGGGCATTTAAATCCTTAACTTATGGCATGTATTTAGGTGGAGATGTTGATCAACTTCATTGTTTTAGTAAAACACCTGAATGGTGGTCACCACATTTAGCTCTTTATCCACAAGTAAAAGAAAAAATCCTTGTTTTTTTTGTTTTTTCTCCTATGCAAAGTTTCTTATTTAAAATCTAGATTAATTTAAAACATGTTCTACGTAAACGTTATGCAAAATTAAATGATGATGAAATACATATTGATGATATTATTCCATGGGGTAGTGAAGCTATTCTTACAGTTGAATATTTTGATGGACAATATTGTATTCGTTCATGTAATGGATATTATTTTCATAAAGATGGAAAACTTATTATAAAAAAAACTAATGATACATTATTTACAATTGAACTTTTTAAAGGATATTTAACATTTAAAGATTGTAATCATTGTTATTTAACAGCTATTGGTCCATTAGGTGTAATGACAACACGAAATAAAATTGCTGGTAAAGATGAACAATTTTTATTAGAAGAAAGTAAACAACAAATATGTTTAATTGCACCAAATGGTAAACATGTTTCAATAAAACAAGGTGTCGATTTATCAGCAAATCAATGTGAAAAAGATAATAGTAGTATATTTCAACTTGAATATGATGAACATCTTGAACTTTATCATATTCGTACTTATAATAATAAATATTGGAAACTTGAAGGTCATGGTGTACAAGCAACAGGAGAGAAACGGTAAGATTTAAATTTGATAATAAGAAAAAAAAAGAATATTATGATTATTATTATTGGAAATTTAATTTAGTTCAATAGAAACTGGATTTTATATACAACCAACAGGTAATGGACGTGTTACATTTCAAGCATCAAATGGTAAATATATTATTCCACATGCTACTGGACATATGAGAGCTATTGGCGAACAATTAAATACAATGGAAAGTTATTTTTTATTAAAATTTATTAATCGACCATTTTGTGTATTTAAATGTGATTTTGGTTATGTTGCTTATAGAAATAAACAATCACGCATACTTGAATGTAATAAATCTATATTTACATTATTTACACTTGAAGAACCAATTGATGAACCAAATAATGATGGAGCTATTTATCTTAAAGGTTTTTAATAAGAAAAAAGATTTTCTTTACAAAATAAAAAAATTTTTCTTTTGTTTTATTTTCAATTAGGATCCGATGGAATGTATTGGGAAATATTAAGTGATTTAAATATTAGTGTTAGTGGACGTGAACCAACAAAATTTATCTTAGAATTATGTGCTGCATATTCGAGAATTGTTATAAAAGCATCAAATGGAATGTATTTACATGCTGAACAAAATGGAACTATACAAGCTTCATGTCAACATAGTCGACAAGCAACACAATGGGAATTTTAGAAAGAAGGGTTTTTCTTTTCGTGTTTTTCTTTTTATTATCAACGCAATTAATTGTCTATTATGATCCTCAAGTCAATAGTTCGTTGTCGCATGTGTCTGTGTGTATCTATGTATGCAAAAAGATAGATGTAATGTACAATTTGTTTGCGTATGTATCATCATTTGAGATCGAGACATGACTTTTTATTGACATTGTTTTCTTCGTTTGGTTGAGTATCTGTCTAATACGCTTTATATTTAAATAAAAATAATGTTGTTTTACTGTGAAATTATTCAGCATTGTAGTAGTTTTCGATTATATATATATATATATATATGGAATAACGAATTTAATTATTGGTTTTGATATACGATAACAAAAAAGTAAAAACATATTGTAGTAGCGTAATCAGCGATTTTCGATTTTTTGGCAATTTACGGGTCACACTGTTGTGAAGATGAGAAACTATGAGCGATTGTCACTATTTTCAAAATATTTATGATCAATAACTTTTTGAACCGTGGGCCATCGCCAAATACCCTATGGCTGGATATTCCATTGACGTATTAATTAAATATGAGACAAGTAACTCGATATAGGTAGCTTTATAAATAAGAAATAGATAGATACACTTGATATCTTCATGTGTGAATTGATATAAATTGTATTGATTTCAAATAGAAGATATCTTATTGACAGAAAGCTTTAAACATAAGCTATTGTTCCAAGGAAAGAGGCCATTTTTATCAATAGACGATGCTTTTATGATTTCTTTTGCTTGTAAGTATTACAAAGAAACACTGTGGTAAAAGAGTTTTTGTGAAACTCACATATATTTTCAAAGGAAATAGTGAGTATAAGTTTGAATCGAGGTTTTTACGGCTCTCTCCTACATATGACAAACCTTAGTCACCGAGAAAATGCTTCTAATGAATTCCGAAGTCTTACTCGAAATTGTAATGCCTGCAATACATTTGTGTTCAGTTTTTTTATTGTGGCACAGATAATAATTGATATTTAAGATGTCAAAGATGATGGGTAGAAATGCATGAATTTACCTCAATAGTCATATGATGAACATAAAAAGTGTAAACTGATCAAGTTACAACTTTGGGAAATAATTAATATCAATGTTTTCGAACTTATTGATTTGTATAATAGTGCATTGAGAACTGCTGTAGATATGATGTATATGTACAATAGACTTATTTGTCAGTTAAATCAATGGTTAGAATAATAATAATTATAATACTGTTAAATTAAGAAAAGTAGAATACGAAAATGAAAAGCAACGAGTCAAATAAAAGAAATAGAGCGATGGTACAGAATATAAAAAATTTCTATTTGAAATGTAGAAATAAACAAGAAGGATTGTTTCTCTGTCGATCGACTATCTGACTGAAAAAGTATTTTATACTTATCCCAGATCGTTTGATGAGACGTTGTTAGAATAAATGAAAATATTCAATTGATAAACACATTTTAGATGAATCTTTTTGCATTATCTAATACAATTTCGAATACGTATCAAGTTGATCAATGTTTTCCCATAAATGATATAATCTGATATTCATGTTTACTAAGCTCAACTTGATTGTGAACATTAAAAGAAACGTTCAAGTTTCTTAACTCATATCATTCGAAGTTCTTTTATTCAATGTGAAAAATCCTGGTAGCAGTCATACTTCACTAGCCATTGATTGTAATCTCGATTTGTTTTGTTTTATTTAAACTTACTGAACGTCGATATGTTTCGATGAGATATTCATTTATATATTTAAAAGCAAATATCTTTTTTTTTAATGTTCATCGTCATCGACAGTTTCATTGATACTTTTTATGACTTGTTTACAGATAAAATCTTTCTCGCGTTTGCTCATTACATAATATGAGTACACATTCATTGCACGAAAAGCATCATATATATATATATTCGACACATTGCATGCATGAAATCAAGTGAATATGTACTCTTTTTTTTTCTAACGCTTCTACTAGTAAATGGTGTCATTGTTATATTAACTAGCGTGACTTAGAAATCATTCTTAGTTAGTAATTTATATAATATCTCAAAGCAAATTAGAAGAAGCAAAACTATCATTTGAACAAAAACTTTATAACTTCTTCTATTCTGTAAAGAAGATAAATATTTGTTCTATATGGAATTGAAAAAAACAGAGATAATTCATTCTATGGATGTTTTCATTCATCAATACAAAAAAAAATGGGAAGTACAAATAATTAGTTAAGATAAAACAAGAATCAAAACAGAATATCTAAAATATAGTATAAGAAAATATAAAATAGTTTATTTCAGTCTTTCTAAAGCAGATATTTAACTGAAATATGCTTCAATCAATCATTACACTATTGAAAGACTAAATGGTATTGCTCTTTTATTCTTTTAAAATTCATGCAAAAAATCTCAATATCTGGAGATTGCTAGCATCTATTTTAATTCTTCTCTACTATTTATGAAGCAAACCTTATAAGATCAAGTATATTCATGTTGCCACCCTGAACTCGTTCTAAAGAAATCTCCTGGAAATCATATGAAAAACGTGTTTTTAAGGAATCATGATAAGAATTCTCTGAAGGTGAATTGATGAGAAACACATTTAGAATTTGCTAATACCTTAGAATTCATCAATAAGAATATTACGACGATTGTAAACAGTGATATATAATGTTCTTTATTATCGTATACACATGCATCTCTCATGAATAAGACTAAATATGAGTTCCTTGTTTCCATCCTTAAGTTATTAGAGACATGTTACTCATATTTATACACGCCTTCAGAATTTCTCAGAAAGTTCCTGGAGAACCGTCAGAGAAATTTTATCTTTATTCTTGTTTATTAAAAGTCAAGGACAAACGAGGCACTTCTTTGGATGTCAATCAAAAGTTCTTAAGAACTCACTAAGGGTTTCGTACTTACTGATAACTTTGCAAATGAAAGTCGACTAGAACCATTTTATGCCTATCAACGTAAAATTTGTTTTACTATAATCAATATCAAGAAAATTATTTTGTTCAACATACCAAAAGTATCTATTGTTTAAATATTTTATTTCTTGCAAAATAGACTAGTATCTAACTAACTGTGGCACAAGTATGTAGGTACATTAATTTATCTGCAGTTTTTGTATATGTGAAATAGTTATTTTTATTTGATAAATAAAGAAAATCAAACTTATATTTTCTCTAGGGAATTTTATTTTATGTGCACGTGGTAAAACCATATAAATCTCTTTTTCTTCTTTCTATATCATCATTGTTTTTATCATTTCAGTAAAGAATATGTCAACAGTTACTAACTTATCAAAAGTTAATATTTATGAAAAAGCTTCATTATTTTCTGCTCATTGGACTCCGAAAATAATTGGTGAACTTAATGGACAACATGTTAAATTAGCTAAATTATTAGGTGAATTCGGATGGCATTCACATAAAGATGAAGATGAACTTTTTCTTGTAATTAAAGGACAAGTAATTATTCAACTAAGAAATAATCAAAATGGAGATATTGTTCTTAATGAAGGTGATATGTTTATTGTTCCTCGAGGTGTTGAACATAATCCGAAAGCAGAAAATGGTGAATGTACTGTGATGTTATTTGAACCAGCATCAACAATAAACACGGGCGGTGAAAAAAATGATAAAACACAATTAGAACTGGAACATATTTAATTTTTTTTTTAGCACTAAATTTTCTTTTCCTTTTTGAAGTTCACACATTATTATGTTTATTAAATTCTTAAGTATTACAATAAATATTCTTCGCTATAGATTCGATAATTTAATAGAAATGAATTGTTTGTGCTATTTTCATACTTCGCAAATTGGTTTCTATTGGAATATTCTAACTTAATTATAGCTGTAAATAACTTAGCAAATTTCAATAAAAAAACTAAATTATTGGAATTCATTTTTAAAAGAATAAATATTTGAAAAATTATTTCCATGAACTAGTGACATCTTTTTTTGCATTTAAAAATGTGACATCCACAATATTCGTCAAATCAATGACGTCCTATTCATCGACTTTATTTTTAAAGGATGGTTTTTTTCTTCTTCTTAACGTTTCTTTTTCTAACAAGGCTATATGTATGTAAGTTCAATTTAGCTACTTTTTTTTTTTTCGTTTATTTTTAGATGGCTACAACGTTTGATTCATCATCAATTAATGACAATGGTAATCTCTCAAATAATACAATTGGTAAATTACCTGAAGAAAGTTCCGTACTTGTTGTTGGTGCAGGTGGTATTGGATGTGAATTATTAAAATCATTAGCTTTATGTCGATTTCGATCAATTGGTGTTATTGATCTTGATACAATTGAAGTATCAAATTTAAATCGACAATTTTTATTTCGTCGTGAACATGTTGGTCAACCCAAAGCAACTGTTGCATGTGATAGTATACATCGTCTTTGTCCATCTATTCATATTGAACCATTTCATGGTGATGTTATAACTGATTCACGATTTGATGTGTCATTTTATAAACAATATGATCTTGTTATCAATGCACTTGACAATGTTCAAGCACGACAACATGTTAATCGTATGTGTTTATTATGTTCGAAACCTTTAATTGATAGTGGCTCAACTGGTTATAATGGACAAGCAACATTAATATTTAAAGGTCGTACACAATGTTATGATTGTATTGAAAAACCAAAACAACAACGAACATATGCTGTATGTACTATACGTAATACGCCATCACAACCAATACATTGTATTGTATGGGCAAAATTTCTTTATAATCAATTATTTGGTGATAATGAAGATCCAAATAATGAAGATGTTACACCTGATGCTGATGATCCAGAAAATGTTAATAATGAACAAGATAATACAATAAATGGACATCATCGAGTATCAACACGTGATTGGATACATACTGAAATGGACGAATTTGATCCAAAACGTATATTTAATAAATTATTTTTTGATGATATTAATTATTTAACAACAATGAAAAATTTATGGGAAAAACGACGTCAACCAATACCAATCGAATATGAAAAAGCATGTCAAATCAAAGAATATAATCAAAATGGACAAGGTGATCATGGACAATCAACAATGCCGAAACTTACTGATCAACGAATTCAAACAATAAGTGGCTATGTTCAAATGTTTATTGATAGTTTAAATGAACTTAAACAACGTTCTGATAAACAACGACAAATAGGTATATATATATATATGTTAGAATAATATTGAGAAAAATTTCTCAAATATTCTATTTTTCATAATTTTAGCTTCATCAAGTAAAGAACCGTCATTTCTCGTTTGGGATAAAAATGATGATGCTGATCTTCGATTTGTAACAGCATCAGCTAATTTACGTGCACATATATTTGGTATAAATCTCACAAGTAAATTTGATGTTAAATCAATGGCCGGAAATATAATTCCAGCTGTAGCAACAACAAATGCTATTGTTTCTGGTATAACTGTATTACAAGCACGAAAAATTCTTGCTACATTACCACGTTTATCAAATGATCATACATTAACATCAATAAAACAACTTACAAATGTATTTATATCAACTGATCGTAAAACAGGTGGAATTATTCAATCAATACCATTAGAAGAACCAAATCCATCATGTATACAATGTAGTGATCTTGAACAACCTGTACGTGTTAGAATAAATATGGCATTATTTACATTATTTTCATTATATGAACGTTTAATACGTAAACATTTAAAAATGAACAAACCTGATGTTATTATTGCTGATGGTAGTGGAAGAATTTTAATATCAGCTGATGATGATGAAGATGAACAAATGATGTTAAAAACTCTTGATCAATTTAAATTAATTAATGGAACAATATTATTATGTGAAGAAGAATATGATGATAAAACAAATGAAGCATTATTACAACATATGAAAATTAAATTAATGCTTGAACATACAGATACAATTACAGAGAAAGATGAATATATTATTGTTGATGATCAGGTTATTGGTGAAATAAAACAAATAAAACAATCATTAAAACGAAAATTATCAAATGATGATGATGATGATGACGATGATAATATACAACATTTAGATGATTATCAAAATGAAGTTAATATTGTTAAAAAAACAAAACGATTATCAACAGCTCCAAATGAACATCTTAATAATAATAATAATAATAATAATAATATTGGTCCAATACATACGAGTTTTGTTATGCTTGTTGATGATGAAGCACCATTGCATACAAATGGACATCATCAAGGAACATCGGAAGATGACTATATAATTAATACCAAAAAACATAAACAAAATAACGATGGTAAATGTTGACTAGTTTTTATGTGAAAATTAATTCGAACGAATGAATAAATGCTTTGTTTTTTTGAAAAGTCTTTTTTTCGAGATTTCAGTTGAGAAGTTTTTTAAAGGGGAAATTAATGATTTTGGAAAACGAAGCACTACAACGAGAAAGTTATTTTTTATTTTATGAAAACTATTCAATCGATACTCTCTTACAAATATTTAAGTGTTTATTTTGGGAAGAATAAATCCTTCTCTGAGAATATCTGTGATTATTATGTTTAGACTAATTTAGTTAATCCATTGCTTTTATTAGATTACATTACGAGATTAAAATTTGAAAGATGATGTAACTGTTGTGACTAATCACAAGCAGATTGTTTTATTGGTTCTATTTTTGGACACTTCACTATTCTTTTACCTACTTTCCAAAAAATGCAATAAGAAAGTAGTTCATATATTAGAACAGGGCTCTATTAATATATGGTCTTTGATTGTCTATAACAACATCATGGCCTTGACCCGAGAGCGTGGGTAAAAGTCGCTGAGACCTTCGTCACGCTGCATGACGTACTCTAAGTTACATACATCATGGCTTTTGTGAGCCGTTGCTAATGTTTTTGTCACCTCTGTAAAAAGGCTCAAATTTCTATCTGTATACCTTAATTATCTTCTTAGGTCGTGTGACACAAAAATAGCAGAGATTTCGAAAATCTATGAAATTTTATCTTCGTTATTTCTAAAAAATACTGTTTCACCATGTGGGATGAAGTTAGGTGTGGATCGTCAGTGAAATCGATGAGATTCTATTAAACAGAATAGTAGTGTAACTCGAAGACTGTGTGTGGTACATCAATGTTCTACGATCTTGGAAGATATCCATGCAAATGCATCTTATGCCAAGTTTTCATATGGCAAGGTGTCTAAAAAACTGGCCTTGGTAGTTTTTAGGTCTCAGAAAACCTCGGCACAGCTATTTCTTAACAATATCATTTTAAAGTGCATGAAATGAAAGGTTGCCGCATGTTTTATGACCTTCTCTTCAAAAGTCAAAAATTGTCACCAAAACCGTAAAAAAAACGAAATTTACCCAAAAAATCGTTAAAAAGGACCTTGTTTCGTTTTTAGTGATGCTTTCAACTTTTTAAGGGAAGGTCGTTGAGAAGTGGCGACCCTTCATTTTGTTCAGAATTTCGTATTGATTAAAATAATATTGTCTCCAAAACAGCCCTGACAAATTGTTCTAGGATCTGAAGACTGTCGCGTCCGGTTTCTTTCAGAAACCTTACCATAATAGTTCATTTCTGAAATCTTGGTATACAGTGCATTAGATAGAAAACGCCATTAACTATTAAAATCACTATAGAATATTGAGCTAGGACTAGTCCTCTCTTGGTTATGCCACTAAAAGCAGAACAGTTTTCTTAAAATAGTTGGAGAATCTAAACATTGTATGCTTTGGGCATTATTACAATTTCAATCTGATTTGTTTTACCCATATTGAAACCTGACTTAAATCGATAACAGCACAAACTACAAAACAAGAAAATTTATTAAACAAGTGGAAGTTTTGCTTTCACTAAATTTTCATCGAATAATATTTGACATCTTCATTCATGTCTATAAAATATTGTTTAATGAGACTGTTTTTCTTTTCTTTTTTTAATTTTAGACAATTTTATCTCAAACGATAGCAACAGTTGTGTGATATTAGATGATGATGATAAAACAAATTCAAAACCGGTAAACAATACAGACCAAAATGAAATTGTTGCTGACGATGACTGTTACTCTGTTGATATTGCTGATTCATAAGATCACTTTTGTCTTTTTTCTCTCTCTCTTTATAAATATGAGTGTCTTCTCACTGTTATTAAATTTTCTTCTTTTCATTGTCTAATTTCTTTCTTCTTTCTATTGTTCGTATGTATTACAATGTGTTCTTCTTTCTTTCCAGAAAAAAACAACCAAAAAAAAACACCATTATCCATCCACACACATGTGAAAATTACTATAAAAATTTATAAGAAAATGATTTGTAGATTTCATAACCATTGATAAATATCAAATCTTCAAATAACATACTATTTTCTTCAACAACTAACTGTGTTGACTGCTCAATTTTTATTTACATGCAGCACTTCTCGCTGTTGAAATATGAGTGAGACAAGAAATACATGTTTATGCTAAGTTCATTTATAGTTAAAGGTTTAGATAGAATGATTTTTTTGTCGATTTTCTATTATATTCTGACGAAAAAAGACATTGGAAAACTAAAAACTATCTTAAAATTTTTTTGCAGCTACTTGACTAGGAAATTCGTATTCAGTTTTTGTCAATAGAATCAGTATTGAAATTTATTGCTTTGATATAAGAGTATTTCTAAAAGCTATTTTGTGAAATTTACATATATTTTTCAAGAAAATGATGAATATAAGTTAAAATTAAGGTTTTCTTCGATTCCTCTCTCTAACTCAAACAAGTCCGTGGGGGAGAGAAAAGCCAGAGATCATTGAGTAGGTTTTCCTAACAACGGAAAAACACATGTTAGTAATAAAAATGCTCAGAGCATTCTAGAATGCTCTGAAGTATTCCACGAATCGAAGATTGCGACTGTAGGTTCTAACTGGTCTAACTAATGCAGGTTTTGGTAATTCATGCAATGAGAGAATCGTATTATAGATATCAATCAGTAGGGCGATGGAATTATTAATCTAGTAAAGTCAGAATAGGACAAACATAAAGTATGAACGAGTTGAATTCTAAGTTTAGGCAAAACTCAACAGTCTATGTAACAGTTCATCTAGAGAAAGGATTGTGTGCATAAAAGCTTACTGAATGATTAAATTAATATGTAAAGCAGGATAATATGGTGGTTGAACTGACGAAACGAAAAATAAAATGATATTTGCTACTTTCTACGGCAGAATTCATATATATTTTCATTAGGAGAAAAGAAGTTATGGATTGAAGATGTATCTGATAATACAAATAAGTTTTTTCAGTACCATGATGTTAAATGAATCTAATAGATTGGAGAAGATAAGTTCTAAATATGATCATTTTCGAAATGATAATATTTCCCATAAATTTATAATAGTCAGTTTGTGTGTTCCGTACTTTAGTCCTACATAGACTTGCACTGACAAGTTTTTGATTCGAAAGGAAATATTTTCGTAATTCTAGTTTTTGCAAGTTGGAACTTAATCACGCGAGATATTTCTTTATACAAGAATATTAATCAATTTCCAAGTCGATAAAAGCCTAATTTTTTTCTTAAATTCTAGAGAAAATATATCGTCATACAGTACACATACAGGAATTATAAATACACGTATAAAGCTACAAGTACATGATGAATTTTCATGATCTTATGACATGTTAAAGGAATAATAGAACGTCTGAAACTTTCAAGAGATCAATATAAAACGAGTTCTGAAATTGATACAATTTAAGCTAAGTAAGATTTTTCCACATTCTTCATAAAATTCCTCCTATTGTCACCATGAACTACAGAGAAAATTTCGAACAACGAAAGTATAAAATATGACGTGATACTGTTGATCAAAAGACTACAGACGATATCAAATAAAACAATAATCAACCAGTTCGTGTTTTTTTGAAACATATAAGTAAAAGAGTTCTTACAGTTACATTCTAGTAAGCCTAGCGTCATCTTTCCAAAATCATAAAAAGTACAAAATAAGTTTTTAGTTCGTCAAACAATTTTTTTTCCTCATTAGGTATGTACTATTCTCTCGAATATCATATCAAAGATGACCTTTTCCTGTAGAGACAATACCTTACTCAGCATTTTTTGCTCTATCCAAAGCTGTGATCCGAATTCATGAAACACAAAATATAGGTTTCGGAGTTGATCAAAATTTTTCTAAAATTTACATTTTTAGAGTCAACTTCAATCACCTTGAACATCCGTGCTCTGTATTCAATGACATCTAACATTACTTTCTGATAGAGCTTTCAATATTGATCATAACCACGATGAAGAGTTGTTGGAACTTTGATAGGTCTCAGTGCTAGAAATATACTAATATTCGACTTGGAATTCCAAGAATTCGTATGTCTATCCTAAAAGTAACAAATTCCCAGAGTTGAGAACTATCAAAGTTCCGACAACTCTTCATAGTGGTTGTGACTAATATTGAATGTTCTATCAGAAACTAATATTAGATTTCACTAAATACAGAACGCAGATCTTTGAAATGATTGAAATTGACTATCAAAATGTAAATTTTGGTCAACTTCGAAAACCTTTATTCTGTACTGCACGAATTCGGACCACAACTTTGGGAAGAGAAAGAGAATATGAGTTAGGCTGATTGGAAGAATCAACAAGTACTTACGTTATCTATGCAGAAAAAAGTCATCGTGGATATGATGTTACAGAAATTAGCGTGTGTCTATTTCTTGCATGTTTCCATTCCGATATAGACTGATATTTACAGTACATACTGTGGACGCTCAATTCCATCTCTATGACGAAATTTTATCTTTTAGCATATTATTATTTCAGAGATACAAGTAATGTGAAAATCACTAAAGTTGTTCAGTTAATTTTTCAATTATCGGAAAAAAGAAAAATTCTAGTCTTTCGATCACTCATTTATTACGATTAAATTTTAGTTTTCTTCATGTCACTGTTGTTTTTCTGTTGTTTGCTCACACTGTCATTAATAAAGAAAAAATGTTCGATCTATTTTCTCTCGTGATAGTAACATACAGAAACAACAAAACATATAAATGCATTAAATGAACGTAAAATGGATCACATAATAATTAAGTACATTAATAATTATTAACTTCTAGTTTTATTTCTGATTTAAGTTACATTGATTTTCTTTTTTAACTGAATGAATTTAGCCTATGAGGATTTTTTTAAAATATTTCAAACTAGATGAATTAATCTACACTTAACTCCATAGGATAAGAAAAATTTTTTCATTCATTGCAGCACATAATTGATCTAGATGACCTGTAGATATATAAATATGGATACATGATTTATTATTATGTTCTTTAGAGTAAGTTGACCTGTAAATCTTTCTCAATAGAGTATCTCTTATGTGATTCTATTTAGGGAATCCGATAGTTATCTTGTTAGAAAGAGCGAAGTCTCCACTAAAAAAGTGTATAAAACTATTTGATTCAAAATTCTTACCGAAGTCTGAAACTTTCTCTGCAAACTTCTGGCATTTTGAAGAAAGCTTCTAGCTACTAAGAAATTTGATTTAGTTTTTTGTTTTTTATCGAATTTTATAGCACTATAGTAGGGTATTGTAAGCAGATAAAAATATGATTTTCAATTTATCGGTTAAATTCAAACCTGATATTTTTCTCACGACTTTTGCTAGCAAAGAGTATTTCCAACTAATAAATGATCTCGAAAAATAAAATTTTTTTCCAACAATCGAAATTGATTAAATCCCATGTCTTATGTTCAATTAGAGTTTAGTGAGCCCTTTAAAAAAGCATATTATATAAAACATAATACAGTTTTCTTCTTAGACATTATGAGAAAACCTTCATTTTGCGCTCTAAAAAGAAAAATAAAGCTTTTTAATAAATCTATTTCCTATGAAATATGTGGTTTTGTAACTCGAATATTTTGTTGCCATTAGAAAACTCGTATCATACTGATTATATTGACAGATAAGGTGCCTAAAATCTTCGAAAGTCAAGTGAAAGATATATCGATGAAGTGCACTTCTCATTACTGCTTCGGTATAAAATTGCAACTCATTTATTCCAGCTAAACATGTCCTTAAAATTTTTCAGCCTTCAATGGTGAACCAAATATTTTAACATAAGTTTCTAGTAGAGATTCTATTCTTTCTAACAAGAAAAATATCAAGTCTCCACAATAAGTTTTTTGTAATGCTATACTTAGAAACAAAATTAAGGCAGAACTTTTACACCTTTCGTTATTTGTATCCCTGAAACAATAATATATAGAAAATTAAACTTCTAGCATTGAATAGATTTCGACATGGAGTGTTATGCATTATGAATCTCATTTTTCACTGATAAACAAACATATGAGAAAAGAATATTCCTGGAGAAAATCAAAATTTATATTACGTGCTTTGTATACAGAATGCCATAGAGTTTTTATTTTCTTTTTCTTTTTCTCTTATAACGCTTAGTATGACTTTCTTGTATCAATATTTAAATAAGACAAAAACAATTGAATTTATATGAGTCACGAAATAGCGAGTGTGGCAGACAACGTCGTCGTAAACAGTTACGGGGCAATAGAATTGCGCAAGAATATTGTGAATCCTTTGATATTGACGGAATTCATATAGATATTCAGAAGAAAAAGACTTTCTTATGATTTATTATAGATTACCAACATAAAAAATGGCTTATTTTCTTATTAGTGATTTGATGACCTGGACATTATTGATTTCATTCATAGGTATCTTTGCTTATTATGTGTGAGTACTTTATTAGGCTCATTTATCATTTCGGATTGATAATTTGATGATGCAAATTCTAGCTACAATCTGCGTAAGAATAATATATTTCGTCGTCTTGGAATCCCTGGTCCAGCACCTATTCCATTCCTTGGCGAGGTGCTTAATTTTATACGTAAGGTAATGGGATTTATCCTTTCATTTGAATTTAATCTCAGGGTTTTTCTTAAGGGCGTGAAAAATAACGATATCGAACTGGTTCAAAAATACGGAAAAATTATCGGGTGGGTGAAATCTCACAGATATTAGAGCATGTCGAGAGATTTTAGAGTCAGTCAATAATAATGTGTTAAATAATTGTAAACGCTATTTAGAGTTTTTGAAGGAACAGCTCCAATTATTCTTCTTTCGGATCCAGATCTTCTTCGAAATGTACTTATCAAGGATTCTAATGTGTTTGTCAATCGACGAGTAAAGCATTAAAACTTTTTTCTTGTTCATGGTTGAATGTAATTACTTTTCTTGGTAGACTATCGAGAATATATCAGGTCCTTTTGAACATGGACTTACAATATTAAAAGATGAACAATGGAAAAATGCTCGATCAATTGTTTCACCAACATTCTCTACAGCAAAACTCAAAGCAGTAAATATCTCTATTAGACACTATTGTTTTTTTTTGTAGTCTATCTTTTTAGATGCATGGCCTTATGAATGAAGTGAGCGATATGTATAACAATCGCCTCCTAGAATATGCTGATAAACAAGAAATATTTAATGTTAATATGTATGTCTGCCTTTTTGCTTATTGTTATTATTTTCGATATAGCTTTGTTACAATAATAGACTTAATGGTCAATATACACTTGATAATATCGCTTCTTGTCTATTTGGTATTGAAACAAATTCATTAAACAATGAGAATGTCACTTTGATTAATCATTTGAGAAAATTTTTCACTATAGATCTAACAAATATATATATTTATATTACTGGTAAGTGCATCTCAATGAAAATTAACAACCTTATGTTTTTGATTGTTATATTCATATTTGTTAAAATAGTAATATCACCACGACTGGCCAGTTATTTAGGAAAGAAAGGTTATTCAATGTTACCATCTGATGCTGTTAATTATACAACTGATCTTGTAAATCAAATATTAACTCGACGTCGACAGCATTTAGAAAGACGAAATGATTTCATTCAAATGATGGTTGATCATGAAGAAGAGGTAAAAAATGACGAACAAATAATACAACAAACAGAAAAAGAAAAAGAACAAAAGCAACAATGGGGAACACTTAAAAAAAGTACGAATAAACAAGTTTTTGTGTGTTCATTTAATGTTGAATTATAGCTTTAAACGATAAGGAAATACTTAGTCAAGCACTTGTCTTTATGGTTGCTGGTTATGAAACAACAAGCGTATTAATGTCATTCTTTTTCTATGTCATGGCAACAGAACCAGTTATACAAGAAAAAGTTTATGAAGAAATTCGACAAGAACTTGGAGATGTAAGTGAAAATAATATTAGAGATTAATCATGTTTAATAGTTTTGTTAAGGATGAAGTTACTCACGAAAAACTTAGTCAACTTCACTATATAGATATGACTATCAATGAGACACTTCGAATGTATCCACCATTCATTAGGTTAATGTCTTTGATCCTTCTCTTCGTATATACATGCCTATTTGTATGATAGATTTGATCGTGTCGCTTCACATGATTATAAACTTGGTGATTATCATATACCAAAAGGTTCTGTTATCAGTGTACCTGTTTATCCAATCCATCATGATCCTAATCTTTGGCCTGAACCAGAAAAATTCATACCTGAAAGGTATAATTTAAATCTATTAGGTCTTGATCTATGAACTAATATCATTTTTTAGATTTTCATCAACAGGGAAAACAAAACGACATCCAATGGCATTTCTTCCTTTTGGTGATGGACCTCGGTAAGCAAAAAAAAAAAGAATCTATTTATTGATATTAACTCAATGCCGATTAAATATTATAATTAGGAATTGTATTGGAATGCGATTTGCTTTATTAGAAGCTAAACTTGCAATAGTCAAAGCACTTCGAGTCGTGGAATTTCAAAAATGTGAAAAAACAGAAGTAAGTAAGAATTCAATTAGTATCATTGTTCTACCATTGGTATGTTCTATAGATTCCACTTCAATTGGGAAAAATGGCAATTCTGAATTCTAAAAATGGTATTTGGTTACGTGTTGTACGTCGATCAGAATAAATTATACGCATAAGGCTTGCTTTATTTTTTCTATTAGTTTTGTCTTTTTTTCTGTAAACCTATATATTAACAAACATCTTTTACCTCTACAAAAAAAAATGTATGAATCTGCATTATAATGCATCCACTGTATTCAATAATATATTTTACTACTGTAGTTACATGCATAGTTGTACTTAATGCTTTTCATTAATAATAAAATAATTATACAAACATCAGTTTGAATTTTATATAATTCAATATGATGTACTTCATATAGTATTATGCTCTGTTTGCAATCATTTGCTGTTTAATCTTGTCTAAATAATATGTTAGCAGTGTATGTAGTTCGCTTGTATGCTTCAAAAAATGACTGTTTGTAGATGACATCATCATCGAGATCGTAGATCTACCAGATGTAGAACACATCTTATAATTTTATTATGGATTCTTATGGGAATTAATAAACTCAAAGTTTTAATTCTCAAGAAGAATATTCAGATACATATTGCTCGTCGATATCAATAAAAAGAAATGACAAAATTTTCCTCTTTATTTCAATGTATATTTTGTTGCTTCACCCTTTTTTTTCTCAATTAGCAGTACACAATACTTTCTTAATGAGAATGCCATGTTCGAGTCAATTTCTTTTTGATTCTTTTTTTAAACATATAATTTGTCTAACTGTATGTAAAAATTTTCGCCAAATGACTTACGAGGAAATTTTCTTGTATATTCAACAAAATTGTATTTATAATCTTCTTCATCTCAGAAATGGAAATTATAAGGTTGCAAGATAAGAATCAGAACCAAAAGTGCTGTAATAAAATAGCTGAGAAAGAAGGATTCGCTATTATCTAACGATTAGACATGAGTTGAACCGATCGTTTTTGGTCTGAATTCCGATGGAACCGGGACCATCCTGCCCGTGTCTACTCAGAACATATGAGTCATAACAAAATGGCATTGTATGCAAGTTTTACACGATCATAAAAGGTATAATTTCCAATGAAAAAAAAAAAGTTGGTCTCGGTCTCAGTCCTACGAGAAGTAGGACCATCTTACTCATATTTACTAATAATGATAGAAAATTTAACTATGAACTATCATTCATATTCGATTATTGTAATATAGCGAAGTAAAAAAAAAGACTTTGTATGTTCCTTCAATTCAGTTAGCTCGTCATTATACATAGTTTGTTTTTTACTAAGCATCCATCATTTGGTATCAGTACTATATAGGTTTTCATCCTCGTGATAATAGTAAAGATAAAATTGATATGTGTAGTGGTATAAGAACAACAGCATAATAGTGACCTCTGATTAAGTGTTTCCATACTGGTTGAATAACAACCCATTTCGAAAAAACACGAAGAGTAATAGAAAGTGATTGATTAAACTCGTAAGTTTGTTTAGATAAAGATTTTTGTTTTATAAAATAATGATTCGCTTTATTCTTATTCAAAATCGAGCTGGTAAAACTCGTTTAGCTAAATGGTATATTTATAGAAATAAATATTTTTCTTGCAAAAGAATAAAAAGAAATCTTTTTTTTTCTCATAGGTTTATGAACTTTCATGATGATGAAAAGCAAAAACTAATCGAAGAAGTTCATGCTTTAGTTACAGTACGAGATGCTAAACATACAAAGTAAATTATAATTTTTAATGTACATGGAAATTAATTTTTTTTATTTGTTTAGTTTTGTCGAAGTAAGATAATTGATTCTTTGTTTTTTATTATACTTCTTTGAATATATTAGTTTCGTAATTTTAAAATTGTCTATCGTCGTTATGCGGGTTTATATTTTTGTATATGTGTTGATGTTAATGATAATAATTTAGCCTATCTTGAAGCAATACATAATTTTGTTGAAGTTCTTAATGAGTAAGTTAAAGTAAAATTACACAAAAACAAATATTTTTTTTTTATATATGAAGATTTTTTCATAATGTATGCGAACTTGATTTGGTCTTCAATTTCTACAAAGTATTCGAAAAACTTTTTATTAAAAAAAAGATTTCAATAAATTCATTAAATTGTAGGTATATTCAGTTGTTGATGAAATGTTTTTAGCTGGTGAAATTCGAGAAACAAGTCAAATTAAAGTTTTAAAGCAATTAACAACATTAACATCACTCGAATAAATATGTAATGAATTAGCAAAATAAAAAAAAATAATTTTTGATCTTTTTTGTAAAACAATTAAATGATATTATCCTATGATTATAAATAAAATAATGTAAAATGAGTTCTTTTTTCTTTTGACTTTTATTCAGACATGAGAATTATGAATACCGAAATAAGATTTTGCGATTTGTTTTTTGTTTTTCAGAGGTATTCATTGTGAGTAATAAGTATTTTTGTCGTAAATATGGGTCGAAAGCATGAGATTGGCAATTCTACATCAATTGTTGATCAATATCGAAAAGAATTAGGTCTGTGTTATTTTTCAAATATGGCATTTTGTTTCAATGATTTTATTTTATAACAGGCCGACAAGAAAAAAAAGTTGTCACTGAACGTCGTCGTGAGATAAAACGATTGAAATCAGAACAAGAAACTGTATCTTATTGGAAGGTTAGATTATATTATCGATTTGATTAATATATATGTATTGAAATCCGAGTGAGTTTGATCTTCCAAGAAGGCAGAAAAGATTCAAAATTTTTTTCAAGGTGTTACATTTTGCTAAATTTAAGCTTTTATGAATTTGATTATAGCTTCGAAATTAAGTCCTTTCACCAGTTAATGCTATTGTAATCATTATACAGTACAGTGTTGAGATTACTAATTGGATACGCTCTCTTGAATCTAAAACTTTTCTGAACTTAACTAAATAGATTTTATTATTAAAAGAAGTCATTTGAATCAATAGTTTCAATAATATAAATTGCCTTTTTGCTTTTGATAAGAAAGTTTTTCATCAAATAACTTTAACGTGTTAAAATGAATTAGATTCAGTTGCCAATAATTGAGTTCGAGAATTTGAATACGAGTATGAATGATATTAAAGAAGAAAAAAAAACGTGTTACTAATAGTTTATAAATAAAATACTGATAGAGCAAAAGAAATTTCAATGAAAAGAGGCAATATACAGTACTTGGTCCAACACATAAGACCAACATATTTTCATTTCTATAATGCCAAGCATTTATATCAAATTAAAATATAGATTCGAATAATCAATGAAGTTCTCTATCAAATGCATTTTACACTCGAAACTTCATATATGAATTATGAGAGAAAGATTTCTGAAAAACCAAACACAATAGTTTTCAGGCTCCAAAAAACTGTGAAAATTAGTTTTTATGAGTAATATTGTGGCTAGCACAAAATACTGAGTAAAATGAGGAGTTGCCACGTTTTCTGTGGTCTTTCCTTCAAAAGTTACAATCATCATCAAAAAACTGAAATTTATTTAGACTTTGCAGAAGAAAACGTATTGTTTTCATTTCTTGTCATGTTTATAACTTGTTAAAGGCCGGTAATAGCAAGTGCGATAACTTATCATTTTCTTCAGAATTTTGTGCTCTCTACAATACTACTGTTAAAAACTAATTTTCATAGAATCTTCTAGAACCTGAAAACCATCGTATTTGGTTTTCCAGAAATCTGCCTCTCATACTCTCTCGATAAAATTTTGGTGTGGCATGTCTTCGACAGAGAACTTCATTGGTCATTCAAATCACGATTAGGTATTGATTTAAATCTTGGTATAGTAGAAACAAAACTGTTAGCGCTATTCCTGTGGGATTCAAATGTGAAACATGACGTAGTTGCAGTTGCTATTTGCAGGGAGATCACGTATTCTATCTATTTTGGAACACATGTCTTCACCATCTTTTTACTTAATCCTGGAATAATTCAAAAAAAGTAGTAGTTCATATATTAAAACGAGACGTTATTGATCTATAGTTTTTGATCGAATATTAAGAATGTCTTTCATGGTTTGTGACGGAAACGCGGACATTGCGAAGGTATCTGTCAGAATCTATGGGGGAAGCAGTCCAAATAGATACTCTATATTTCTTCATCACTCCTTTTAGAGCATATTTCACAAAAATCAAAAAAAGTTAGTCTTATATTTTTGACCAGTATTGAATATATTAAAACGTCGAATAACTATTTTTCGAAACTGATATAAAGATTCTCTTAACTTTAGTCGAAATAAAAATATTGGAAAAGTTCGAAAGCTGAAAGTTAGAGTTGTTAAAAAAGATTTATTCGAAAAAGTACTCATAGAGATGTTAATAGCACATGATTAATGTTGAGGTGTGAATTAAACGACTAACTGAGCCCATATCCACATCCTAATGTATTGAGAGCTTTTAAACCTGTCTTTCATTCATTCATTTTTCTAATAAATAAATTTGATTCAATTTGAACTGCTCATTTTTTTATATACTCAATGAAAAAAAGTATGCTGAAGTCTTTGTCAATATATCTGTTTTAGACCGTAATTAAGATTATCGGTATAATAAAAATTTCGATTCATAACTTTTCGACCTGGTAATGCTGACTGAAACGCGAGCTCTTTAGAACAAATTTTCTTTTTGTTTGGATAAGTAAATTAAACATCATTAGTCTCGATACATGTCTGTTTAGCAATTGGAATTTGATTGGTTTATCTTGGTCTATTTCTATTCTTTCAGAGGATCATATGGATGCTCGCTGGTGTATTATTTCTTGTTTTTATTATTTATGTTTCACTTACGTATTATCTTACTCCAAAAGATACATTTTAAGAAAGACAATAACAAAAAAATAACCTATTCATTAATCATAAAGTCATTGGATACATGAAACCTTATTTATTTAATGTTAACATATTTGGTACTACTTTGTTTTATATACAAGACATGATATCATTTTTAAACTTTTGATTTGGGTGTGTTGTTGTTTTTTATTTGTTTTATTATTTATTTCTTTAATTTCATTTTTTTTTTTGGATTATTTCTCTTGAAAAGAAAAGAATACTTGTAGATGTTTCCAAAAACTTTATTAACACGATTATTAAATATTCAATATCCGCTCATTCAAGCACCTATGTCTCCCTTAACAACACCAGAACTTGTTGCTAATGTATCGAATGCAGGTGGTATGGGTACAATAGCTGCAGCACGAATGACGAGTGAACAGTTAAAAAATGAAATAAATCATATACGTTCATTAACTGATAAACCATTTGGTGTTAATCTATTTATTCCATCAATAGAATCTAACGTTTCATCTCAAACTATTGATTCTGTACGAAAACAATTAAAGGAATTATTACTTGATAAAAGATTGAATAATTGTAACATCGATATTGATTCACTTCCAGTAAAACTTCCGAAAGATATTTTTTCTGAACAGATTGAAGTTGTTCTAAATGAAAAAGTTTCTGCACTTTCATTTACATTTGGATACTTATCAGATCATATGATAAAGAAATGTAAACAATTAGGTATTCGATTAATTGGAACAGCAACAACAGCAAAGGAAGCTATTTTCTTAAAAGAACAAGGATGTGATGCAATTTGTTTACAAGGTTCTGAAGCTGGTGGTCATCGAGGTAGTTTTCTTACAAATGATAATGAAACGATTGAACAGTCTACAATTGGATTACAATCTCTTCTTTCGCAAACAACACAGTTTATTGATTCAACATCATATCCATTGATTGCTGCTGGTGGAATTATGGATGGGTTAGGTTTAGCTAATGCGCTAATATCGGGTGCTTCAGCTGTTCAAATGGGTACTCGATTTTTAGCATGTCATGAAAGTATAAAACTTGTTCCTGAAGCTCATCAAAAGTTATTATTAGAAGCTAAAAATGATATTAATAAACTTCGACCAACAGTATTAACTCGTGCTTATACTGGAAAACCAGCACGTGGTATACAAACAGCAATTACTGATTTTTTTCGTACTAGTGAAAATAAGGAAAAAGTTATATTACCATGGCAAATACAGTCACAACTTGTATTACCTTTGTGTAAATTTGCGGCTGAGACAAATCAAATTGATTTTATGCAATTATGGGCTGGACAAAATTATGCACGATGTGAAAGTCAATCAGCAGCGGCTATTGTTAATCAAGTTATTGAACAAGCTCGTGATGTATTAAAATATTGAATATTAATTTATCGTTTTTTTTTGTAGTCAGTTTTGTAAAAATTGAAGACTTTTTTAAAGTAATTATACAAGTATTGTTTCGATAGTTTACATAAAATCAAAATAGATTATGTGAACCTATCTGACTGGTTTGTTGAACTACTTGACATGAGAAACAAAAAAAATGACATTAACCGTATGAATAAGTATCTATGAAATTCATTACAAATTTTAAAGAAATACATCTTCAAAATATGTGCATGATATATTTTGATTTTACTCAAGATGATTTCAATATATTGAGATGTGATTTTTGTCAAAATGTAGCTCTGTCTTTATACTTTATCTACTCAAACTATCAGCTTACTATGCCATATAGTTACTCTGTCACACTAGAAATACTAAAAACGATTTGCTTCAATATTGTTTAAAATTGATCAGCTACTACAAGCAAAAATAGTTGAATTCTGTACTTCACATTTCATCCTTTTCAATGAAAAGACAGATTTATAAACCTTATTAGCACAGTTCCTGTCAAATTCAATTGTGAAATACTATGTAGCTGCTGATACTAATCACAGAGAGAACATTTTATTCTATTTATTTTGGTACATATATTTGCACCATCCTTTTACTAAATCCTCGAGAAATGCAATGACGAAGTAGTTCATATATTAGAACGAGATGTTATTCAGACCCGGCCTTTGATCGTTTATGAACAATGTCCGTCACACAGTCTGCGACCTGAAGAGGGAGTAAGCAGTGTTGCCTAGATGTCTGCCATGGTCTATAATATAGAAGAGGCGTTTCCTATACTTCAACACTTCTTTGATATTGGATTTCATAAAATGTTTTAAAGAAGTTTTACTTAATTTATAGTGAAAACATTGTAAAAAGTGCAAGTTTGCGTTCAAAAGAATGAAGTACGAGAATTTAACCGTAGAAACACAAAGCCATCCATTAGATGTATGATCACTTTGGAGTGCCATTGCATGTTTGACATGAGAATTAATGTCAAAAATACTTGCTAAAAGAGAATTCAATCGAAACTGATAGATATTATTTGCAAATTAAACATTTTTTCTCTATTGATTTGACTTAAATTCAATTCTATAATTGTATTTCACAAAAAAAAATTACAAATAAACATACAAAATTTTACTCGCACATCTGACTTAAATAATTTGTAAACGATGTGCTCGATGTTCGGATATAATTATTCGATCATTTTTAAGTAATAAAATATCATAAGGTCCATTGAAACTTATCTTTGAATATACTAATTCAGTTATACTAAAATCATGATTAAATATCATCACACGATTATTTCCATCATCACAAACGAATAATTTTTCTGTTGTTTCATCATATGCTAAACCTAATGGACGAGAAAATTCTTTTAAAAGTTTACCACGATGACCAATCGATAATAAATGGTTTCCATCACTATTAAATATTTGTATTCGATCATTACCCCAATCGGATACAGCTAAACGATTACCATTCATTATACAAACACAAGCTGGACATTTAAATTGTCCATTATCAGTGCCAAGTTCACCCCAAGCAAGAAGAAATTCACCTTGTTCATTATATTTTAATATTTGATGACCACCAGCATCACATACAAATATATCATTTTGTTCATTTGTACATAAATCGCATGGAGTCAAATATTGACCAATAACATGACCATATTGTCCAATAACACGAATTAATTTAAAATCACGATTAAAGACTTTTATTCGACGATCAGATTGATCAATTAAATAAAGACGATTATTTGAATCAATATGAATTGCATATGGATGATGAAAACGTCTTTCACCTGTTTCGCTTATAGCTTTATAAACTTGTTGAAATACACCATCAATTCCATATGTTACAAGACGATTATTATAGGTGTCACATACATCTAAATCAAAAATAAATATTAGAAATAAAAAAAAAGCTATTTTCTTTTTTTTTTCTTAATTTACAAATCAATTGATCTCGTTTCGAATAAGCTAATGATGATGGATGAATAAATTCTGTATCACGCGTTCCTCGTTTACCAATTATACGTGGTGTTCGTTTATGGTTTTTTGATGATGATGGACAACATTTATTTTCATCAATTATCGATGAATTTGATAATTCACTTTGATCTTGTGATGTACTACTCAAACTATGAATAAGTTCTTTCGAACAATGTTGTACATTTTTATCAATTGAACAATATTTTAATTGTGAAAGTTGAATAGAACTTTCGATTGGTTCAAGTTCCGTTTTCATTTCAACAAAACCCAATGAAATAGCATCGAATGATATATCTTGATTAAAAAATGAAATCTATAATAATGATAGAACTAAAAGTTTAATAGATTATTTTTTTGTTATAACTTACTCGACGTCGAGGCGTTTTAACAAGAAAAATTTGATTTTGAAGATTATTTATATTTATAACATATTCTTCAAATTTTTGTCGAATTTCAATAGCTTCTTGATCTGTTTCTTCTTTACTATAATCAATGAAATCAACAATATCAAATTATATATCACTAGATATTCATATTCCTACCTGTATAATTTTTCTTGAGAACTTAAGCAAAATGTTTTAATTTTTGTAAGATCTTGAAATCGACTATTCTTTTCTTTCAATAACCTTAAAAAAAACAAGTTGACATGTAAATACATTACGAATATAGATTAAAAGTATGATATTAACTTTTGTTCAGTATTATTAAATTCTTGTATACTTTGAAGTAATTTTTTTTCTTCTTGTTTTATTTTATTTATAAGTTCGTTAACTTTAAAACGAATTGTATTAGCAATATCAGTTGTTTGATGAATATTTTCTTCATGATTTTTTATATTTTCAACTTAAATAATTAAAATTATGTGAAAAGAAAATTTAATTGCTTTGTTTTTGTTTTATTTTTACCTTCTTTAGCAATTAATTTTTCTGTTTCTTGTTGAGTTTCATTTAATTTTAAACAAATATATTTACGAAATTCATCATAATGTTGTCGACGACATTTACAACATATCGCTTCACGACAATGTTCACATATCTATATATAAATCAAATAAGCTTTTCAATAGAATGACTTCATAAAACAAAAAGACTTTTACAGTTATTGTATCATCTAATTTACAAAGAGCACATTTAGCTTGAAGCATAGGTCTTGATTCCGTATATGAATGATTTTCAAGTAAATTAATAATTGTTCGATTAACTTCAAATGAGCCAACACCGGAAAACGGTACTCGATAACATCCACGACATACCGGACCTGAAATATAATTATTTCTCATTGAAATTTTTAAAAAACATGTAAATTTTACATCGACTCCAACGGTCTACTGTAATTCTTTCAAGACATGATTTACAAAAATTATGTTGACAAGGTAATTGTAATGGTTCACGAAAAATTTCAAGACAAATTGGACTTAAATTAAATAATAAAAACATTTATTTTAAATAAATGAATAAATATTTATATATTTACCATGTAATTAATGGTAGAATAGTTTTTGAACTATAACTAGATTTGATCGTACTTATACTAGAACTACTGTTATTAACGTCGGACATGACCTATGGAAAAAAATAAATTTAAATATTATTTTATTATTATACTAAGCCTTTGTTGATCTATCAATTTTTTCATTATTTTAAAGACTTCTTCCAATAAATCAAAAACATGTATATCTGATATATTATGCCAGTATGATTAAAAATTATATATATATATATATATGTATGTATATGTCTTTGATAGGTGGTTATGAACTTTAAAGAGAAAAGGAGAAAAAAACGGGAGGAAAGGTAAAGCTAGAGAACAAACTGTAAATATTAGGGACGATTCGTCAACAGCCATAATAATAATAATCATAGAACGAAAGAACATATAAGAGATGTCAAGAAGAATTATGTTCAAATTTAAGTCCAAGCTTTAATATTTGTATCGTGTGCAGGCAAAAAAAAAAGTAAATATTTCAACTCACATAGCCCAACATGATTTATCTTAACTCTTATAATCACGAACAGTATCAAGAGCACCAGCTGGAATCGCTCTTTCTTCTTTGTGTTAATATATACATATATATATGTATAAATGTGCTTGTTCAATCAATAAAAAAAAAATGAATATTAGTGATGGTAGCTATAAGATTAGATCACCATCATCACTAACATAAGTATTTCTTCAATGATGAATGACCTGTATCGATATTAATACTCGTAATAGTTATGCAATACAAAAAAAAAGACGAGAAAATGAATACATATATTTCTATCAAGGTCTTTTCCTCTGCTTTAGGTGATCGTCAGTCATAATGATAAATGCCTAACATCTGTGAAAAAAGGTTGTCGCTCTTTTTCACCTATAGTATTTGAGAAAGAAACATTACAATAGAAGATCACTTAAATTATATATTATCATATTGTTGGTAGTGAAAGAATATCTTCAATTAAAATTGAAAGAGTAAACTAGATTAATCATAACAAATATTAATGTTAATCAAATGCATATATTTTACTAAATTCAACAAAGAATAATCAATTCTTTGCACACACTCATATTCCATATTAAAAGACATCGAGTAGGCGAAGAAAAAGAGAGAGAAAGATTGAAAAGGCACTTTTCTTTTTTGTAATCAGAGACTAAATATTCTTACTTGAGTTGTCTTGTTTCTCATCTAAGAATCAATAAAATAGACTTCGATAATTGTTGTTTCTGTTCTTCTCAGAAATATATAAGAGGAAAACAATATTGTCTATATCCGATGAACTAGAAGATAATTTCTTCTTTGTTCTCATTTATTTTGTATATATATACAGACCGCAGGGATATAAACAAATAAGCAAACATTGATGAATATTTTTTTTTCTTCACTATTTTTCACTGATAAGAGTGTTACAAATATTCATCATACATGATTATATGTACTAATGAATATCATTTAATTTTATGAATCAAGTCAATGAAAAACAAATGCGTTGATGAGAATTTTATAAATTACTTCTTGATGAGATTTTGTAAATTATTCGTTTTTTTTTGTTCGTCAGTTGACATTGAATTATTAAATCTTTCCTAAAGTATTAATCGGATTTAGAAATGAGGAAATTTTATATGTCAATGAAAAACAAATGGATAAAATCGAACTACACTTTAGTTTTGATTTGCGTGAGATCAACCTTCAGATTTACCTTGACAAGTAAAAATATGTTGAATTTTATCATAAGCAATACGATGATGAATTTAACTGATTCTTTTTCTCTGAAATGTTAACATGTTTTCGTTTTGTAACATGAGAAAAAAAGCAGTCATTAAAAAAAAAAACAACTTCTTTTTTACTCTAAACATATAGCAAAGGTATTACCGTTTACATTCTGTCACGTTATGAAATTGCATTCTATCAATACATAATGCACAATAAAATGTATATATTATGAAAGATTGGATCAACATTTAAAAAAATAGATTTCGTCTTTTGCGACATTTTTTTTGTTTCTTTTGAATGTTTGATACTCATGATCAGCACGATCACTTTCGTTAACTCATGTTCGGTATTTGTGAAACGATATGATGAAGAATATCATCACAGAAACTTGTGCAGTTTAATCACCAAGACAAGCGATTAGCTTACGTCGTGCATTTCGATTGTCACAATTATTCATAGCTTTGAAAAATGCACTTGTTTACTAGCAATAGTTCATGATTTATGATGATAAACAAAATCAATAAGATCTATAACGTTAACTATGAAAAGATTTTTGCATTCGTTTCAGAACAAAGTCAAGTTAATGTCCAAAACAAAGTCATTAGTTTTGGTAAATATAAAAGAAATAAAAGAAATACCAACAAAAAAAAATATTCTTCAATAAAAATTCTTTTTTTTTCTTACGATCTATATTCTCAGTGAAAGTCTTATCAATATTCAAGCATAGATGTAGTAAAAAATTCTTTTGTATACATGCTGCTTGACTGACCATTTGTCATACTGCTCATTTAACTGATGATCTATTCACTATAGTGTAAAGTATCCGTTATGTGAATCTTCATTTACTCAAATGACATTATCGTACAAGATTGTTTTTTTCGCTCCATCATTTTATGCTTATTCTCAGTCATTGCATAACAATCTTTTTCATTTACTTTTATATAGTAATTAATGAGTATTTGATGATCGAAGTGGATATATTCTGATCAATAATTTTTTAACTTTTCACTTCACTGGATCTATAGAATTGAGTGGAACTTGTCAATGCAAAAATGATTCCTTGTATATCTCAATTAATAGCTTATCTTTATGATCTCTTGTTTTCCAATAGCCAATTAACTCGATTTCATATTTAAACCATCGAATTTCACTTTATTTTTACTTTAAATTCAATAACTTTCTATTCACATACGTGTGAATAATACCATTGAGAAAAAAATCATCTTACATGGAGTACTACTTCATTGTCTTCCATTCTCTATTTATCATTGTTTTCTAATGGAAAATAAGCATTAAAAAAAATACTATATCCATTTTCATGTAATTACAATGAAGAGAATTTACGATTATGAGTATTACATGTTATCAACACTGATGGTATTTATCATTCATCAAGTATTCTCTTTATTAGTTGAGCTAATAAAATTCAATGAAATTTTTCGCTGACATATGATATGTCAAGTGAAGGAACAGCACGAAAATCTCTTGATTATTATGTCTGTCTCATCGAAAGATATACAGATGTTTACATTGAAATGACACTGCAAGAATTACTGAAGAATGTAAAAATATTAAAAGAAACATTTTTTTTGTATTAATTTTGCATTCGTTGTTTTTAAAATTAGAATTTAGAAGTTCATATATATCATATGAATGTTTTTGAAAGAAATTTTTCGCGTTTTTCTTGATAAACATGATGATTAACAAATTTTTACTTTAACTTCTAAAAATCTCGACATTTTTTTTTGTTATATACATAAGTCATTCGTGATCTTTTTCATTTTTCAGAACTATGTAGTTACCTCTTCCGATGCTGCTTTTCCTCTCTTAAAGTCGAACTTTTTTCATATTCGAAAAGGTTCGATCATGAGACTGGTTTTTGCAATATAGTAAAACAAACTTATATTAACAATCCTATTAATGCATTATTATTTTATAGAATGTAATGCATTTATTAAAATCAAAAGAGTTCAGAAAATAGTATTTTTCCGTCTGAACAATCGTATTGTCCGAAAAATGTCGTTTATCAAGTTGAAACACTTATCCAAGGGAAACATAGTAAGAAATTGACTTTCAAAAATGGCATTAATACGTAGTTAGGTATGTGTGATACTGCTTAAACGATAAAGTGTTGTTTCCTCAACTCACTAGAAAAAATCAATCTTTAGATATGGATAAATTTATGTTAAAGTGGTTATTTAGGCCACCCTATTGTTGTTTGAGCTAATTATCTTTGGAAGATCATATTACTTCTTTGCTTCATTTTTAAATTGAATAATTTTCTAGTTGATACTTTTAATAGCGAAGAGACATATTATCAACGTTTAAATTTCATCAATGTTTACTTGTGTTTTTATTACAAGTAACTGTTGGTGTTGACATCAATTTATGAAACGTACTTTTAATAGATTACATTCATGAAGTTCAGATAATAAAAAATCAAAACATTTTGTACATCATATGAATCAATTACTAAGATTTCATGAAAGTCGAATAAAGCTTTAATCTTTTTCAAGATAATTGTCAATCAATCGATTTAGAATAGCTTAAGAAGTTTTTTTATCTATCGAGTTTTTTGATAATTCTTTTTTTTTATTTGATGAAATGAATTGTTGGTGTAAAAAATGAATGGTACTTTTGATTTCTTCGAATCATTTGTTCTACCTTGTGGTCAATTAAATTTTCAATTTAACATTTTAATTCTTTATCTCAAGAGATTTGGCAATAATGATGAATAGAAATAGCGAATACAACATAGAATGTGCACCTCATCGCCGAATTGAATACTACCAAAACTAACGATCGTCGAATTCTTTTCAATCATCTATGCTCGTGAGTTTCTTTTTGGTGCTTGTTTCGTACATCTACCTTTTCTGAATATTTATCATATATATTCATACATATATATATAGGTATACTGCAGGTATCATTTCAGAATATCGCCGAAACTTAGATTACCGAGATTTGATGAAGAACATTCTGACCGTAACATACTCATAATTAGTTGTTTGAAAGTCTTCTTAAACGAGAAGAATTAAAAAACTGAATGACATTTCAATATATGGTATTTTACATTTCATAAATCAAATATCTTTGTTGAATAATAAATCTTAAGGCATCATAAAAAAATTTTAAGCACACAAGGAAGAATCATGTTATTTATTAATAGAAAAGAAAAACAATCTTTTTTTCTGCTTATCATTCTGCATGTAGTAATCGTTGGTATTCGACTGAACGAAAACGATCATTTGAATCAAATTGTGATTCATCGTCCATTATCCGATTTGTTGTTGAACTCGTATTTGAAACTAGATAAAAATAAATAAATACATAAATTCATATTCATGTCTACATTTACTTTCAGTATTGGTTGCAAATTCAAATGGCGAATCATTTAATCGAGTATATTGATAATTATTATCAAATCGTCGATTATTTGGATTTGACCGACGTTTTGACTTTAAATAACAAAATAATGAAAAACTGATTAAACATGAAACGATAGCAATCATAAATAAAATAGTATAGATAGATTTTACATGAAATGGATTCGAAAATAAATTCGAGGGTGTGGGTGCGAGTGTGGGTGTGAATGTGGGTGTGGGTGTGGGTGTGAGGGTTCCTTCGACGCAGACCCACCCACACACCCACACCCACCCACACACCCACACACACCCCACACCCTATTATACTTTGCTATTAGTTTCAAAATCAGAAAGAACAAGTTCCATTAACACATCTTGGACGCTATGGTACTGACGTTCGTAATGCCTATATAATAATTTATCATATAAAGTTCATCATTTGGAACATGGCGAATCAATCTGTTGAAATGAAATATAAGCTATTTTAAATAAGTCGATAAATAAAAGTATATCCAAAAGATTTCTATGCTATATATTTCGCGATTAAAACTGCAGTTTAGAGAAAAGTGTAGTCTTCTGTTTTTCAGAGTAATTCCGGCAAAATGTCCATATGTAAAAATCTATTAACTACTTCAAGAAAAAAAGAGCATCGATAATGTTGATGAAGTTAATGACTCGTGTGAGTATGGATGTAAGTGAATAGAATGCTGCACCCACACCCTTATATTTTTATTTAAAATTATATCTCGTACATAACTAATAATTGTTCTTAAAGAAACAGGTAGAATAAGTGGTGAAGCCATTATTGATCAAACTGTCATTTGTGTTCGTGATTAAGCTGACTTAAACCAACATTTTCAATTAAAATCTAGAAAAAATTATAAAAGTGGGTGTGGATCTTTTCACTTGAACCACATCCACACCCTGAAATAATTTCTGCGCTGTTAATGTCATGACAAGACGAGGAAAAGAAGAAAAAATATAAGAGAAAAACAAAGAAAGAACAAAAAAAGCATGCAAGAATGATGGTATAATGTAATGCAACCAGTCAGTTTTCAACAAAAACAGTTCTTGCCAATTTTTTTTATTCTAATATTGAGTGAATATCGATCAGATAGCATGGAAAGATGCTCCATCTATTCATAAAAGAAAGAAAACGTTTTTGCTTACTATAAGGAAATAAGACTTTGGCAGCATTACTTTTCGANGGCGAATCATTTAATCGAGTATATTGATAATTATTATCAAATCGTCGATTATTTGGATTTGACCGACGTTTTGACTTTAAATAACAAAATAATGAAAAACTGATTAAACATGAAACGATAGCAATCATAAATAAAATAGTATAGATAGATTTTACATGAAATGGATTCGAAAATAAATTCGAAGAAAAGAATTTCTCTACCTAGAATATTAAAAGCAATAAATCATTCAATTAATTTATTAAATATTACTGAATAGATAAATCGATGCGTTGTTGAAGCATATTTTTGATGACATATTTCTTTTAAATTAATCGATTGATACCAATCTAAAGCAGGTACTCTTTTTATCAAAACAAAAAATAAAGAGTTACCTATATCTATGTAAGATCATATTTTTTTTAGCTTACCGAGTTAAAAAAGTTCCATTAACATCACATTGAATTTTTGCTTTATTCAAAATATCATTAAATGTTTGACATTCAGGTGTACAAACATCAAAACCAGCAGAAATATCATAATAACATTTCTAAATTTCTTTTGTTTTTCAAATAATTCGATGGATTAAGCATAACAAAAGCTTACCTCAATTTGAGGCCAAAAAGCATAAAGCATATGAAGAAGATAAACGATTTCTTCTATACACTCAGTTGAACTCCAACGTTCTTGTTCATTATAAAGAGTACATAACATTGGTAATAATTTTAATGTCGGTATGCTCATATTCTATGTTCGAAAAACAAAATTTTATCAAAGAAATTTTATTTATTTATTTATTTTTACCGTATTCGAAAGTATTGGGCATGTATTAATAAATACTAATAGTCGTGAATGACATTGCTCTAAGTAACAAAATGAACGTCCACGTTCTTGTATAATACTATAAGTGAAATAAATATCACTTTCGGATAAATTTTTCAAACACCATTTAATTGGTACACAAAATTCATTTAATTTTTGTAGAATTATTCGATCAACAAGAACATCAGAAAGATGTTGCAATGTATGAAATTCAATATTTGATTGACGTATTAATAAATTTGTATTATTATCAATTGAATATGTTTCACATATATCGTTTAATTTCATATTTGAATCACAATGTTTTATACGAGCAAGTATATCAATTACACGATAAGAATTCATTTGATCAACAAGTGAATTAACTGATGCTATTGTTGATACTGTTTGAGATGTAGTAGATGTTTGTGATAATGAAGATGATGTAAATTCATTTTCAATTATTTTACTTGTTGATGTGTAACTAGTTGATAGAACATTGAGAATTCGGGATGAAGATGAAAATGTATTCGTTGAATTTTCAATATTTATTGATGAACTCCATAATAATGATACATTCATAACAGAATCGTTAACATCAAAAATATCTTCTAAATAGATAAGCGTACTGTTGAAGACAATTTGAATCAACTTGATGCTTTTTCTACAATTGACAAGTTTCGAGTACAGTCATTCAACTCTTTATTAAATATTACACTATATTAATCATAGACGAATAAGCCACTAGACTTGTGTAGACTCGAGCCTACCTTATATTGGATAGATCAGAGTTTAGATGAGTTCTGTTTAATGTAAAAATTGTCTATTACGGTTTAATTTTCATTCTGTTCTGATAGGTGACATTTTATTACAAGTTCCGTACACATTTGATCTATTACGAACTCGTGTTCCATAAGCATAGGTGGCACAACCACAAGACTTGTACAGGTCAACGTCTATTTTATATTCACATTTCGTAGACTATGATTGGCTCAAACACTTTTCACCGTCCATCAGATTGATAGATTTGAACAGTACATCATATTTTTTTTTGTACAAACACCTATATTTTTCGTCGCCTCCGACGGCTAATAACAACATTTTCTCAATCAAGCAGACTTGGAAAACGTTTTTTAAGAAAACATTGAGTTTTGTACAAATAAATATTAGATCGTAACATCGTCAGTGAATTGAAGTGAGAGCCCTTCATTACAAGTGAAAAAATTCTGTACGAAAAATCTGGGTCAAATTAACTAGAATCTGCCAAAACTTCTCTTCGCCTTCAGAGACTAAGGTTAAATGCCTATTAAACATTTTGAACAGTGAAAAAGCTCACAATGAAATATCTTTTTATGAAACATTTCTGTTTCACCATTAACCTTTTTTTCCAATAGAATAGATCAAAATCATGTCTCTTGAAGATCACATTTTGATGGACATAAACATTCGCACGTTTCTTCAAACGCATGTTTTTTTAAGTAAATTTCAAATTTTTTTTTTATCTACATCACTGTTACACGTTGCAACATTACAGTCTACTTTTTTTTGTCTATGTCCAAAGAGTAAATGACATTTGTAAGTAATATAGAAAGAAAAAAAAATAACTACAACACGATAGATTCGCGAAAGAAATTTTATCGTGCGACCGGATTCCATGGCTAGTTATAATTTCTCAAACTCTTCTCTCTCATATGTTTGGAATAAGTCAACCAGCTTTTCATTAATGATTAGATGCATGTTTTGCGTTCTAGAATAGCTTGTAAATTTAAATTGTAAATAGTCATGTCACGAGATACGAATATTATATATATATCCTCAACTGAAATTGTTATTCTCATTGACCTTGACTGCAAAATTAATCAGGCTCCGATTCGGAAACAATTAAAATGGAACAGTCTATCCTAATTATCAATCAGGAATGAGTTGTAAGTAGGCCTTTATCTATTAAAGGATTACTAAATTCATAACGATAATAGTCAAAATGTTGTAATTATTCTTTCTAATTTGCTTACCAGCATTATTATCATAGAATTGTTCGTCTGTCGAGTCAATGGTGACAATTAATAAAATGAATAATATTAAAATTCTACTCAAAAAATGTATAATATAAACCATGATTCTATTGACATGCGTTTTGGTAAATGAAAAAAATTACTTAATATATAATATTAAAGTTCGTCTCTTTACTATTGTTTATTTTCTATGCGTAACATATTGCACCAGCTGTTTCAAAGCAAACAAAGAATATATATATTAAATTAATCATTTTTCTTCTTTTTGCTCCTTCTCATTTTATTTGATGATTCAAGTCAGATATGAAACGTCGTTTTTTTTCTTCATACATTTCCGTTTCTATATTCTATCTTCAATCAAACCGCATAATTTGATCGTGTCATTAACACTGTTAGATTTCGATAGAATAGAAATGCACTTGACTTATAATTTATTATTGATCTTTTAATAATATAAGCATGATGTAAAATAAAAAGGAAATGAAAAACAATTTTTTTATACCATATTGAAATGTGAAAAAAAAAGAAATTGAAGCAGAAGGCGAAATTTATAATAAATTGATTTTAAGAATAGCAACAAGAAAAAAATATTTAATAGGTCATTATTTATGCTAAGTGAATTTTACTACATAGACAATTATTGTCATATATTCATGCAGATGTTTTTTTCCAGGTGCTTTATATGTTATCATCAAGGCAATGTGCTAATAATAGTGTGTGATTTTTTAATTCACTCAAAAAAAAAAGTAAGAGAAAAAGAAATAGTATACAACAGAACAATAAGATGTTTGGTTTTTTTTTTGTCTATATTAATAAGGTAATGATGGTGAGATTGCAGTAGATGTGCTTGTGGCTGATAGTCCTCCTGTTCCAGTTGATGTTGTACTTGCTGTTGGACTAACCCAATAAGATGATGAAAGATATGGATTAGGCGTAGGAAAATTAGCTGCATAGTCATATGTACTTGGATGATTCCAATAATTTGTATAAGCTGTTGATGCAGCAGCAACCGCTGTTGTTGGATGATGATGATGTGGCATATGAACAGCTGATGTTGTTGCTGCTGCTGAACTTAAGGCACTCCATTTAAAATAAGCAGCATGTGCATGTGATGAACGCATCATTTCTTGTTGATATTTTGTATATGGTGATTCTGATAATTGTGGTTGATTTAATTGATGTAAACCATTAAAATCAAATTTATATGCATAACGTTTACCATGAACTTTTGTCATTATATTTTTATCATAATAATAACGTAATGCACGAGACAATTTATCATAATTCATATTTGGTTTAGATTTACGTTCACCCCAACGACGTGCAACTTCATCTGGATCAATTAATTTAAATTCACCATTAGAACCTTCCCATGCAATGACATTGGAATTTGCACTTGCATCAGCTAATAGTTCAAGTAAAAATTGCCATAGTTGTATTTGTCCTGTACCTAACAGAAAAAAATATAATAAATTAAATTTCGAAATCTCTTGTTTTTGATGAAAATATATACCAGCTGCTCCACTACCAAATCGATGTGCATTATGAGGGAAAAATGATTGACTTGCAAATGTTGAATAAGGATCTAAAAAGAAAATAAATTTAAGATAAAATTCTTCTTTTTTTTTTCATTTTTTTACCTCTCAATCCATGTGGTGATTCAGATTTAACCAATGATGACCACGAAGATGACTGTTGTTGTTGTTGTTGTTGTTGTTGACCTGTATTTGAACTAGAATCATTTGCGGTATTTCCACGTCCTGATCCATTTTCATACTCATGTTTAAGTCTCGAACCATTACCACCACCAGCATTTGTTGATGAAGTTGATGACGATGTAGATGAGGGAGTTGTCGTTGTGTGATAGCCAACTACAATTAAATAAACATGATGAACTAGTAGAACAATCAATTTTTTGATTGATAATCGATTTAATTATTTCGTTAAAGTAACTAATCAAAGAACAAATGATTGATAATTGAAAGTTAGAAAAAAAAATAAAGAACGATCAACGACATTTCCTCTTTATTCTTTCAATGAAATGAACAATAGTTTAATGAAAATTTAATTGCAAAAAAAAATTTATTCTCTTACATTCATCACTAGCCTGTGTTTTTTTACCAAAAGAAAACATACGGTAGTCAAAAAATAAAGGTTTGTTATACTTAATTATTTGCGCAAATCTTTCAAGTGTGTTTCTCTCTAATCTTTTATCGACACTTGAAATAAGCTAAAAAGTAAAGATAAATACTCTTTTTTTGCCCTCAATTGTTATTCTTTCTGTATATTTCTAATAAAGGGAAAAGAAATAAAAAACTTACAACTATCGGAAATGTTCGATATTGTGCCACCAATACCTAAAGATGTCCATGCGTGTTTTGATGGTTCTACAATATAAAAGTATTGAAAATGTTCTATTAAAATGAATATTTCTCTCTTTTTCTTTCTTTCTTTTTTTTTCAACGGATGTACTCGACTTCTTGTATCATCGTTTCTTTTTTTCTTGTTCAACTTGACTCGAAAATATCTATCAACGATATTAGTTTGTAATAACTAGAATGAGACGAATCAATGTTCTCATATATTTTTCTTTTTCTTCTTCTTTTTTCAAAACGGAAAAACTTTGATTCCTGCTCGTGCGTATATATAAATGCATGGACCGAGCTGAAGGCGGACGGAAATCTCGGCTTCCTTGCATAGAACGACTCGCTTACCAGTAAGCATGATGTGTCGATTTTGTTATGTATATGTGTATATGTAGTTGTGGGACGGACGAGGAAAAAGGACGCCTTTAAGTCCCGGACTTCCTTGAAATTGTGTCGACGACCGACAGAGAAAAGAACTTTTTACGGAAATGCAATGGACGATTAAGAGAGATTGAATCTCCGTTGTCGCTGCCGTTAGATTTCTTCGTGGAAGTTGACGACAACGTTCAAGTAGCAATGACGAATGAGGAGCAGAAGGAAGCAGGAACTGAGGCTTTTCCGTCTCTCTTTTTCTCTTTTTTTTCATAAAAAAAAATCATTTTCATCAATGTGTGCATTTGTGCCTTTCTGTATGCCTGCGCGTCCAATGAAAATTTTCCACCAATCACAGTGACTTTTCTTCTATTGCGATGAGCCTATCTACGTGTTCGTGTGCTCATTCTTTTTCTCGTTGAACATCAAGCTCATGTAAGAAGGAGAGAAAAGAAAAGGAACGATTGGGTGGGTGTAATATTTACTTGAAGATGACAAATGACAAGGTTCTACGTGTGAATATTTTTTTGCCTAAATACATTCTATAAGTTCTTCATTAATTCAAAATTAAATTTGATCTCGTACAGACTATCGTCTTTTGTTCATTTCTTTGAACGACAACGGAAGTAGCCGTCTCTCTTTTTCTTCGTTTGCTATTTTTTATTCTGTGCTCATGTTGTCTCTTCTTTACTACATAAAGTTCAAGCATCAGTAGTTATTTCCTGTATGGTGACTGGCTGCACTGCTTTTTAGATTTTTTTTTTGCTTTTCTCTAACTACTGTCTATCCTCTGGCATCTGTGTGTTTGGAAACATAGGCAAAAGTCTGTGTGCATGTGTACGCAGAGAAAATTAACTTCCGGCATATAGTGAGTTACATTTATGCTGTGTAGCCCATTAGAGATCGATGTGACGGACAAAGCATAGAATATTTTATGCTATCAGGTGTGTAAAATCTAACGTAACAATTCAATATAAAAAATAACAGATTGGTGAGATGAGAAGAGATTTGTAGGAAAAAGAAAAAAAATTGTCAATATTAAAATGAAGATGTAGAAAGCAAATGTAAATTAACAAGAATGACAACGTAGGTGGAAGAGTGACGTCTTCAAATTGCATACGTAATGAGAGACATATCCGGTGCTAGTCAAGAAGCTTTTTCTACTTGCGTGTTGAATGTCAATAACATCTTCTAGTTCTTTTTTGACTTAGGAATCATCTACACAGGACATCCAAACACTTACTATGAGTATTAGCCCTTTTCTTTTTATATAACTTTCGGCAAAATTTTCAAGATTAGTTTATTTTGGAGAGCATTTTTCAATAAAAAAATGAACTAAACGTGAATCAGTTGAATATTAATACGATGTTGAAATAATTCAAGATTATGTGACAAGAGCGGATAGTTATCTTATGAAGCAATTATATGAGATTTTCAAGTGCTTTTGATATTGAAATTCAAGTTTTTATTTTTATTATTTTCTGCTTATTAAAACTCAATGTTTCAAAAACCAAAGCTTGACAATAGGTTACATATTTTGTTTTTGATCTATTTATATGATGAACTCTTATTTAATAAAAAAAAACAGAAGCAGCATATTTGAACAAGCAGACATTTTCTGAAAGTTTCTCTTTTTAAATTAAACGTTAGAGCCCATTGAGCTGGATCTAGTCAAGCCCAGGTACGAAAATTTTGTACCTAATGGACTTTTGTTGTCTGAAAAGTGTGTAAATTGTACTTATCATCAAATACAAAAAACTAGAAAAAAGTATCTCGTATATTCGATGTGACTATTCAATTTCGATTAGAAAATTTTATTGAGAGTATTAAAGTACAGTTTGAGAGGGTCTGGTTCCGAGTTCGAAAATTTTGAACTAGGCAGGCTCTACTGAACGTTCAGGAGGAGAAGGAGAGTAGTTCGATGAAATTGAACACATTTAGACATTGGGCGTCAAAAAATGTGATTTTGGCCTGGGTATCTTTTATGAATGATTCCTGACTGGCGTTATAGAAAAAAAAAATTCAAAGAATTTTTACAAAAAAAATAACTAATAATATATAAATTTTATTATTTAGATTTAATCTTAGCAGTAGTGCTAAGATAGAAAAAAAATATTCAAATTTATTATGAAGTATTTTGATTTCTTTTTGAAAATCGTTGGCATCGATTTAATTAACTTTCTCTTTCCCATCTATGAGTATGTATATTTATTTATCATCCAATCGTAATAAGTATATACATACACACACATATGTACATATGAGTTAATCGTCTTTCGTTTCTTTTTCAATTGCATAATCAACATTGCTATCGATCATTATTATCGATATCATGTCAATATGAGAACTGCCCTGCCCATCAAATATTAGTTTTGTGCACACGCGATGATGCAGGTGATTTATTTTTGAGCACGTGAGTAGATGGCAGAGCTAATTAGGCTAGCTATTTGTCCTATATAATAATGATGACGATGATGATGATGATGATGATGATTTTCTTCTTGAGAAAAAAGACGTTTGATCTGTAGAAAAGAAATAATAGGCATTCTCCTTTGTTGTTTGATATAAAGAAAAGAAGATGGAGGAAATACCTTAACGTTCAAGTGTAAATAATGCCCTATTAAAAATTCGCTTCAATGAACAAGGAGAAAGCAATGATTATGGCACGTGTTAGACTTTCGTATAAAAAATAAAGGTGCGTATGCGAGCGGCAAATATATAGTAAATTGCTCTTGCATCACGGCTGATTGACAGACGACTACAACAATATTGTACGTTGATGAACAATACACACTAATCGTTCAATAGATCGATGCAAGCTCAACTGAACACAACAGACGTTTGTCATTCTCATGAAATATTTAAACATGCAGTTCAATTCAACTTTTTTTTTTGTTTTTTTGCTTTCGATATTTATTAAATGATGAGCTTAGATAGAGGATTTGATTAACACGTACAAGAGAAAGACACGTGCATAGATTCGTTTGATGAACTCACTAAACAATAATAAGCAGATGCCGACATCTAAAAACGGAAATCAAATAGAAGAGAATTTTACTATGTTGTGCTTGTCGCATCAAGTTAAAAAGACTGTTCGTGATAAGTCATTTTATGTTTGTCCTCATTTGTAGTTGAATCATCATCAACCGTTCACTATAGTTGTTTTAATATGTTTTATAAAGGATTTGTCTATGTTGATCAATGACTATTATTGGCGTCATCATTTTTACTTGATTTCTACTTGATGAGGATATACATATATATATATATATATATGTATATTTGTTGTTATTATAACTGATCGTTGAAAATGGACAAAATAGCCTTAAGTCAAATGAAGGTGGAATATATCAAATTTTGTTATTATCATTTAATGATTAATAAATTATGATGTTGCTCTAGTCAAACTGTCTATCATATTCTATTATTTGGTTAACGCAATCAACTGAAAGAGAAAGAAAGCAAGCAAGCACAAAACTCCTCCTCTTTTTTTTTAATTTCGTCTTTAAGTTTCGTATAAATGAATGCAATGATATGGAATATACTATCATCTGCTTATTTAAAACGCCCTTCCATGAAATCCAACAGAAAATAAATCAATCGAAAAAGTGAGAGCTAATCTAGTTTATGGTATGACTATGTGAGAACGCAAAAGAGACAAAAATTTAGTTGATTTAATCAAATGTAATAAACAATGTCACACTTGAGTTCATCGTTGATATCAATATATTCACAAAATAAGTCATTAAGATTCTTTTTTAATATGTTAAGATTTTCACATTGATATTCTATTTTGGAGAGGAAATAGAAAAAAAAATGATGGTACCGCTAAGATCAAACATGAACATACACGTTTGATCAGAGAACTGGGAATATTTTTTGTGTCATTTTACTGAATCAACAACACGTCTACTACCTTTCTCTATTTAATGTGTGAAAATACATTAGACGAAAAAAAAAACAGACTTTTTGTTTCAATGTTTTTTGCTCAATCGTGTTGATCGTCTTATGACACTATTGATCCACAACGATGATGACAGTCAGGTCGTCTGTCTATCCATCATGAGGAACAAATGTACATTGACATAGACGTGTGACTACCGGTATTCATTTGACAAATGAACATAGACACACTTAACTGAAAATGCGATTATTTAGAGAGTAAACATATATGAACATAATCAGTGAAAAGAATAAATAAAATGAAACAAGTTTTTTTTATGTAATAGAAACATGTGAAATGAATATTTGTGTTTTGAAATGCATTAAAATGATTTTAATTGATCAACTAAACGAACAATGGATCAAGTGAAATGCATAAATTTTATCTATTCCGATATGAACAAATCAAATGCAAAGCATTAATTCTATTTTGTACTTTCTTACCTCAAAAAATAAAAAGTCAAAGAGAAATTAATGTGTTGTTAAAATTGATATTTATTGCTTTGATGGATAGGCGCATATAATAGTTGAAAAACAATGGAATAATTGAGAACACTTATTTGATATCATTGTAGAAAGTAAGCAAATGTAAACTCATATTGCTATTCATTTACTCTAAGAAAATTATTCTTTGGTTTTTTAAGAACAAAACTTTATTCTAACAGATTATCGGAAAATGTTTAGACAAGATGTTTGTTCATTTTGATCTGCCGGCAAGCATTGCAGACGAGCCAAAAACTATACATCGCGACCAGAATTAGAATATAGGCTTTGAAAATTTGTATCTATTTTTGTTCAAGAGTTTTGACGAACTTTTCGCAAAACCTGAAAAATTATTTTTAACAATGAGCCAACAGATTTTTGTTTACCCTATGATATATGGAAGTAAGTTGTAACTTTTATTCAAGTTAGACTACAAGCATTTTTTCAAGAGCTCCATTCAACGTAAAACAGTTTTTGATTTTTTAAAAAAGAGTATTTATGAAAAGCGAAAATTGATATGCCTTGTCGACAGACAAAAAAAACCCTGAAATAATACATTTTGCACGGTAGCTTCTAATCTACAAGTTGATATATAAAGGAAGATCTAAACTTTTATGTTTCGAATCACAATAGTGAAAATACAACAATTTAAGATCCAAATTAATATTTTTGGACTGTTCACAGATTATTTTACTACTTTCGAACAAAATTTCTAAGCTCATATTCGAAAAGAGTATCTTAACTCATCGCTTTTGACTCATTGAAACTATTTTCTAGCGGGTAAAAAGTAAACGAACATTTTGTGCAAAAGCTTTTCAATCACCTGTTATTATCGATATTGAAATAATTATCATGTTAGGGATGCATCACTTTCTAGAACATAATATCAAAGATGAAAATTTTGTTTCCTTATTAAGAATGCAGTTTCTGTGAATTGTTTATATCAACCATGATCAATCTTTTTTGTTCTATCCGAAGCTGTAGTCGAAATTCATGAAATACAAAAGAAATGTTTCGGAATCGCTCGAAAATTCGCATTGTTATAGTGTATTTGACCAATTGCAATTGATTTTGAGATCTGTGTTGCATTAGACAAAAACTAAAAATAACTCCGGAGAAAGCGTTTAAAACTGATCATTACTGACATAAAGAAACGCAAGGAGTCCAGTAGTTCTCTATACTGGATATATTCTAAATTTCAATTAGAAATTCAAGTAATTGGTTTATTTCTACTTACAAAAATATGTCCTTAGTATTGTGAATTGCCGGATTCTTAGTGGTTCTTTATGCCAGTAACGATCCGTTTTGAACATTCTCGCCAAAGCTATTCTTATTCTTAGGCTATGTCTAATGCGACACATAGATCTCCAAATTACGTGAAATTGGTCAAAATAAACTAAAGAAAGCAAATTTTTTACCAATTTCGGCTACAGCTTTGAACGGAACAAAAATAATTGATTATAGCTAGGCGTGTCAATTTATATTTACTTTCAATTTAATTTATGCGCAAATTAAAGTAACATAATTTATATTTATTTAAATTTCAATAATGATGATTTATATTTATTTTTAAGTATTAGGGTGTGGGTGTGGTATAAGCAGGTATAGGTGTGGATGCTCTGTTCACTTCACTCCACTCCCATCCTCATACTCAAGATCGTGCAACATGACGTTTTTTAGACGATTTTCATACGACAAACGCTTGGTTTTGGTACGCTATCGCTATTCCTTCTCAATATTATTTAGAACTCAAGAGATACGTCGAAATAATCTATGAAACAACATACATAATAATTTTAAATGAACAAAATTGGTAATTTTATGTTGAAAATGCCCACTTCAACTTGGACCTAGCGTGAGTTCTTCTAAATAGATAGATTCATACAGAATTTTACAAAGCAGTTCATAGTGTTAACAAAATTGATCCTGATTAATTTGTTGATTTATTTTGTGAAACTCACATATATTTTCCGAAAGATAAAAGTAAGTAGTAAGTATAGATTTTAAAAGACGACCCCTTCAACATACCTTCATATTTTGTCAGCTTATACAGGAGATCTCCAAGGGTTTGGGGTTACAATAACTCACGGGTTGGATGCACTTGAGCGAAGCTCCGCTACTTTGAAAATTTTTAAAAATCGATCTTTTCAACTAATTTTATATGAGTGAAAAAGTAATCCTTACTATGTTCCCTACTCTGAGAATGTCATCCGAAAAAATTTCGTTCATGAAAATTTGTTTTCTATATTCGTCTCTATGGAAGGATATAATTTTCTTTTAGAAAAAATATTGTTTTTCTGAAGTTGAAGGCTTCAAGATGTATCTGAAGCTGAACTCCAATAAATCATAAAAAGAGTTTTGTGAAAAATTAAATTATATGCTTTGACTTCATTGGTTTTCAATGAACATTTGTGTATAGTAGTGCCTATCTATCAGGCGTATTATCTCCAATTTACAAGACGATGGAACTTTTTATTCAAGAAATAAAAAAAGATGGCTCAGTGTTGTAATTTTGACATAAATTTGGGCATACAAAATAGTTGGAAATAGCTAAATTTTATAATTAAAACTTGTTTTTCTTTACCAAGTTAAGACAGAT